>JAJEJO010005490.1:11830-25671 GCA_020662805.1 Glaucomys volans | reverse complement strand
GACAGATACCATTGCCCTGTGTACATGCATGAATGCACAGATGGTGTGACTCTACTTTGTGTACAACCAGTGAAACAATAGCTGTACTCCATTTGTGTTCAATGAATCAATAAGTAAATAAAAGAATAAAAAAAAAAAAAAACCAAACAAACAAACAAAAAAATTAAAGCAGCTATCATAAAATGGCTTCAGTGATATCCAGAACATATTAAAAAAAACTCAACCCAATAACAGAAAGACCCGATTTTCAAATGGTCAGAGAATCTGATATTTCTCAAAAGATAACTTGTTATTGACCAAAAGAAATGCAACTCAAACTAAATGAGGTCCTATTTCACATCTGCTACTAGGGCTGTTACTTAAATGAAAAATAATAAATAGGTGAGGATATGGAGAAATCAGAAAACTTGTTGGTGATGTAAAATTGTGCAGCTGCTATGAAAAACCATTTGGTGCTTCCTCAAAAAGTTTAACATAGAATTATCATATGAGCTAGCAATTCATCTCTTAGATACATACCTAAAACTGTTGAAAACAGGGACTGACACATATATAATGGCCCTGTTTATTGCAGCAACATTCACAATGGCCCAAAAAGTGGAAACAACGTAAGGTTCATCAGAAGATGAATAGATAAACAAAATGTGCCACATACACACTCACACATGCACAATATAGGATAGTATTTAGCTATAAATGTGAACTAAATCTTCTACAACATGGATAAACCTTGAAAACAGTACACCAAATGAAATAATCTGAACAAAAAGGATAAATTTTATATAATTCCAATTATTTGAAATATCTAAAACAGTCAAATTCATAGAGACAGAAAGCAATTAGAAAGTACCAGGAGCCAGAGGAGGGAGAAGTGGGAAATTATTACTTAATGGGTAATACAGTTTCTATTTAGAGTGATGAAAAACTTTTGAAAATAGTAATGATGGTTGCACAACATTGTATATATAATTAATGCTACTAAATATTATGTACAAATATAAATGGAAAAATTAAAAAATGATGGAAAAAGGAAAGCGTTTATGACAAATATTCCAGGAGCAATTGGACATCCAGAGGTAATAAAACAAACACAAACAAATTAAAAATCAAAACGAAACAGAAAAACTTAACTTAAACTGTATGACTTATTGAAAAAAGAAATCCTCAAAAATAATCATAGATTTAAATGTAAAATCATGAAATTTGTAGAAAACAAAACAGCAAAAACTAGGGCTAGGTAAATGTTCTTAGACTTTATGTCGAAAATATTATCCTATGAAAGGAAAAAGATAAGTAGGATCTCATAAAAATGAAAATCTTTTGCTCTGTAAAAGACTCAGGAGAAAGAAAAAACAAGTGTCAGACTGGGAGACAATATTGGCAAACCACATATCTGACAAAGGACTTGTACCTAGGATATATAAGGAACTTCCCTAATTCAACAACTAAAAAAAAATCCAGTGAGCAAAAGATGGGCTGGGGTGTGGCTCAGTAGTAGAGCACTTGCCTAGCATGTGTGAGGTGCTGGATTCGATCCTCAGCACTGCATATAAATAAATTAATTGAAGTAAATTTAAAAAAGAAAGTGAGCAAAAGACATGTACGTCATGAAGAAGATATATAGTTAGCAAATAGTATGTGAAAATTAAGACTCACACTGCTAGCTGAGCAGTGTAAGGCTAGTAAGCCTGTAATCCAAGTGACTTGGGAGGCCGAGGCAGGAGGATCACAAGTTCAAGTCAGCCTCAGCAACTTAGCAAGGTTCTAAGAAACTAAGTAATACCCTGTCTCCAAATTAAAAAAAAAAAAAAAAAAAAAAAAAAAGGCTAGGGATGTAGCTCAGTAGTAGCCCTGAGTTTAATTCCCAGAAACCCCATCCCCCCCAAAAAAATGACAACATTGCTCAACTATCTAAATGACTAAATTAAAAAATAATGAGACAGGAGGCAGAGAAAGATGGGAGCTGAGTAAGATCCTCCAGTGATTGTCTCCCCATGGACACACCAGTTTAAATAGTTATCTTCACAAGAACTAAGGAAGCAAGGTGAGAGAATTCAGTGTCTGGTTTTCACATAATAATGAGGAAAAGATTCAGTGAAGAAGACAGGAGGGAAAGAGTTACTCATATCACCTCTCCCTCAACTCTAGCAAAGAGAAAAACAAGACTCTACTTCCTGGGGAGCAGAGCACAAAAGCTAGCAAGGTTATTGCTTGAGAGCTCAATGCCAGACCTACTCCTGTAAGACTCAGCATCAGGCAGAAACCAAAGACCCCTATATCTAGCCCAGAGCTTGCAGATAGAGCCTCTAGACTTTGCCCCGGCATCAGAGACTTGTGAGCTGGTGAGGCAGACTCAAGTTTTGGCATGCATCATTGCCAGCCTTGGAGTGGGCCTGGGGCACACCCCCCTTTCCAGATTGTTCATGTCATTGCAGCTAAAAGACTCAGGTATATATATTATCCTTGACAGCTGAGGGACTGTTTCCATCACCCATCCCTTAACCTGGGCAGCAGAGTTATCCCCAGACCAGTGGTCACAGATGGAGCCTCTAGACCTGCTTTGGCATTAGACAAAGACCTGCGTCCTGGTGTGGCAATTTGTTTCAGTCTGCATCTCGCAGCTGCAGGATGAACTGCAGATCTTTGCAGGAGACATAGGTGCAACATAGCTTAGCATTAGCCTTGAGGCACTGGTCTCTGTGTGGTGCCAGGGCTGGTGGAGTGGTTTGCTCTGCAAACACTGGCCTGAGGTTGGTCTTCAAGACTGGATGATAAGTATTAAGCATAAGAATTTGACTTGGAACTCCGTACCTGGCTAATGAAACCTAACACTGGCAGATCCTAACAGTGCCCCCACCCCAAGCCTGTCTGTAGATGGATCAGCCCTAGTCAGGCAGAGATTACAGACTGTCAGTCTATAGGTCTTCTGATGCAGCCAGCATCACCTGTTACTGGTCGCAGTGGTCATGGGCCTTGAATCCTTCTCAGCAGTAGGTGTTCCATAGCGGTATGGGCCTTAATTCTATCCAAAGCTGTGCTGGTCCTGGCAGGTTGTGGGCTCAGAGTATGACCCAGTACTGTGATGTTGGTGGTGACGAGCATAGCATAGGAGCCCGAGGCTGGTCCTTTTTGGTGCGTCTGCTCAACCAGGCAGAATTCTGTAGTGCCAGACCCAGAGAGAGGTTTGTGGGGATGGACGGGGATGGACAACCCTGTTTAGATACTCCCCAGTTCGTGCTGAACAAAACACCAATTGTGGATTTGGGACAAACCTGGGCTTGGATCATCCACTAGTGCTGAAACTGGCAACATACCCACAGTGGACTCCTAGCATACATCATTTTAGAGTGCCATTCAGTGCAGAAATAGAAAAGAATGGAGCTCAGCAAGAATGGAGTCTTGCTCGGATAAAAAAAGAATTTCTGGAAAAATAGGCACAAAAACCAGGTTATAAAGACTGAAACAAATACCTATTGTGTCATACACCAGTAAGTGACAGGATCTTTCAGGGAACTGTAACTCACCTGACAGTCAAAATAAGGTGCAGGAGTCAGGCACAGTGGTGTTCTCCTCTAATCCTATCTACTTGGGAGGTTGAGACAGGAGAATAGCAAGTTTGAGATCAGCTTGGGCAACTTAGTGAGATTCTGTCTCAAAAAGGGCTAGAGATATAGTTCACTGGTAGAGCACTTGCCTAGCATGTGTGAGGTCCTGAGTTCAATTCCCAGTATCATCAAAAAAAATTTTAAAAATAAAACACTAACGTACAAGAAACCAAATAGATAGTGAAATCTGTTCTATGGGTAAAATCTCTGATGGAAAATTTAAAACAGGTATTCTAAGGAAACTTAGCTTCAAAAGAACACTAGCAATTCAGTTCTCTGAGAAACTTAATATACAGATAGAAGCAGTTTTCAGAAACCATACAAATGCTTGAGCTGAAAAATATACAAGTGAAATTTAAAAACATGATAAAAGGCAGAATATGTCAAAGAATTACTGGACCTGAAGACAGGCTAATTGAAAATATACAGTTGGAGAAGATAAAAGAAATGAAAAGGAATGAAGAAAGCTTACAGGAACTTTGTGACGGCATTAAAAGAGCAAATATTTGGGTTATTGCAGTTTAAGAGGGACTTGAGAATGCCATAGGAATTGACAACTTATTAAAGAGACTGTAAGAAAAAATTCCAAACCTAGAGAAGGATACAAATATCCAGGTACAGGAAGGTCTAAAGTCACCAGTGATTCAACTCAACAAAATCTACTCCTAGACATACTGTGATCAAGCTCCCAAAAGTTAAAGAGGAACTGGGCACTGTGGCACACACCTGTAATCCCAGTGGCTCGTGAGGCTGAGGCAGGAGAATCCCAAGTTCAATGCCAGCCTTCGCAAAAGCGAGGCACTAAGTAACTTAGTGAGACCCTGACTCTAAATAAAATGCAAAATAGGGCTGGGGATGTGGCTCAGTGGTCAAGTGCCCCTGAGTTCAATCCCCTGTACCAAAAAAAGAAAGAGACGATTCTCAATGTAGGAAGAGAAAAGAAATAGCATAGTTTTCCCAATTTCCCTGATGGCAGACTTCTCAGCAGAAACTTTACGGAGAGAGTAGCAATGCGATTTTTCAGAATACCGAAGTGGGAGTGAGGGGACCACAACAAACTGCCAAATGATTATTGTACTAGCAAAGCAATTCTTTAGAAATGAAGAAAAGAGAAAGACATTCCCAGACAGACAAAAGCTGAGACGTGTCCTACCAGGCTTATCCCATAAGAAATGTTAAAGGAAGTTCTTAAAAATGAAAGAAAGGAATGTTAATGAATAAGAAGAAAACATTAGAAGGTATAAAACTTACTGTCAAGAGTAATTATACAAATTCAGAATACTCTAATTTTTGCATACATGGGATGTAAGCAATTCCTATCTTTAGTAAGAAGACTAAACAGAAATAGTACTAACTGCTGGGCGCGGTGGCAGACGCCTGTAATCCCAGCACTTGGGAGGCTGAGGCAGGAGGATCGCAAGTTCAAAGCCAGTGTCAGCAACTTAGCGAGGCCCTAAGCAACTCAGTGAGACCTTGTCTCTAAATAAAATACAAAATAGGGCTGGGGATGGGCTCAGTGGTCAAGTGCCCCTGGTTTCAATCCTCAGTACCCCCCCCAAAAAAAAAGAAGAAAAGAAATAGTACTAATTATATTAATATGTTAAGATAGGCAATATGGAAAGATAAAGAATATCAAAAATTCAAAATGTAGAGAGAAATGGAGTGCAAGTGTTGAGTTTTTATTAGTTTATTTTTTCTTGTTCCTTTGCAATGTTATATTGCAATTATTTCAAAATAGCTTGTTATAATCAAAAGATATTTCATAAGCCTCATGGTAACCACAAAGCAGAAATCAATATAGACAAACCAAAAATAATAAGCAAAGAGGAATCAAAGTACATTGGTAGTATAAGTCACTTAACCACAAAGGGAGACTATAAGATAGAGAAATAACTGCATTAAAAGTAGAAAACAAGTTAAAAATGACTGCAGTAAGACCCAATCAGTAATTACCTTAACTGTAAATGGATTAAATTGTTCAATTAAAAGACACAGAGTCACCAGTGAACTAAAAAACACTACCGAACTATATGTTACTTACAAGAAACTCATTTTACCTCTTAGGACAGACTGACACTGAAGGGATGGCATGAAATATTCCATGTAGATGGAATTCAGAAGAAAGCAGGAGTAGCCATACTTATATCAGATAAATTATACTTTAAATTAAAAGCAATAAAAAGAGACAAGAAGGTCATATAAAGACAAAGGTCAATTCAGCAAGAGGAAATAATCCTAAATACATGTGCACCCAATATTGGAATGACCAGATATATTAAGCAAATATTAATAGACCTGTAGGGAGAAATGGACTCTAATAAAGTGAATGTTAACACCCCACTAGACCAAATGACCTAACAGACACATTTCACCCAACAACTAAAAAATATAGTTCTTCTCAACAACATGTCAAACATTCTCTACAATAGGTCATATGATAGGCCACAAAACAAGTCTCAACAAATTTTAAAAATTTGAAATCATATCAAGTATTATTTCAGACCAAAATGCAATAAAACTAGAAACCAGTAACCAAAAAACCTTAGAATTATACAAATATATTGAAATTGAAATTAAATAACTTGCTTTTATTTTTTAGAAGAGGTATTGCTGTGTTGAACAAACTAATTTCAAATTCTTAGTTTCAAGTGATCCTCCTACTTCAACCTCCCAAGTAACTAGGATTACAGATGTGTGCCACCATGCCTGTCTAAGCAACTTACTCTTGAACAACCACTGAAGCAAGAAATAAATCAAGAAGGAAATTAAAAGATTTCTTGAAAGAAATGGAAATATAGCATACCACAACTTATGAAATATAGCAAAAGTAATACCGAGAGGGAATTTTATAGCATTCATTGCTTACATCAAAAAAGCAGAACAATCTCAAGTAAACAGTCTAGGAGCATCTCTAGGAGCATGTGCATCTCTCGGAGCAAGAAAAGCAAGAACAAACACAAAATCAGTAGAAGAAAAGAAATAAATATCAGAGCAGAAATAAATGAACAAGACTAATAAAACAATGAAAAATATCAATGAAATGAAGAACTGATTCTTCAAAAAGCTAAAAAATTAACAGATCCTTAGCCAGACAAAGCAAAAGAGTGGACTCAAAACCAGAGATGAAAAGGGAAAGACTAAATTGATACACACAGAATACAAAGTATCATTAGAGGTTATTATGAGCTGTTGTATGCCAACAAATTTGATAACAGAAAAAATGGACAAATTCCTGTACACATATCTTACCAATTTTGAATATGAAGAAATAGAAATCTTGAAAAGATCAGTAATAAGATTGAATCAGCAACAAAACATCTCCCATGAAAGAAAAGCCCAGGACCAGATGCCTTTACTACTGAGTTCTACCAAACACTTGAATAAGAATAAATACCAATTCTTAAATGTTGAAGAGGAGGGAATTCTTCCAATCTCATTCTATGAGGCCAACATTACTCTGATTCCAAAACCAGACAAGAACATAACAAATAAAGAAAGCTACAAGATCAGTATTCCTGATGAACATACACATAAAAACCCTCAGTAGAATACTAGCAAACCGAATCCAACAGCACCTCAAAAAGATTATTCACCATAATCAAGTGGGATTCATCTCAAGGATATAAGAGTGGCTCAACATATGCAAATCAATAAACATGATAAAACATGTCCATAGAATAAAGGACAAAAACCACATGATCATCTCAAAAGATGCAGAAAAGACATTTGATAAAATTCAACATCCCTTAATGATAAAAATTTGGGGCAAATTAAGTATAGGAGAAATGTACCTCAGCATAATAAAGGCTTATTTGTAATAAGCCAAGAGTTAACATCATGTTGAGTGGGGAAAAGCTGAAAGCTCTAAGAAATCTGTAAAAAGACAAGGATGCCCACTTTTACCACTTTGATTCAGCATAATACTGGAAGTCCTAGTTCAGATCATTTGCTAAGAGAAAGAAATAAAGGGCATCCAAATTGGAAAGAAAGAAGTGAGGATGTCTCTATTCAAAGGTGACATGATCTTTTATACAGATAAAGACTCTGCTAAAAAAAAAAAACTGGTAAAACCAATAAATTAATTAAAGTCACAGAACAGATAATCAACATACAAAAATCCATATTGTTGGACCAGGGATGTAGTTCAGTGGTAGAGCATGTGCTTTTGCATGTGTGAGGCCCTGGCTTTAATCCCCAGCACCACCAGCCCCCTGATTCCCACCCCAGTAAATCAGCATCACTATATGCCAATAGCCAATTCAGTGAAATAAAAATCAAGAAAGCACTTCCATTTGCAATAGCTACAAAAACAATAATTAGTAACAACTTTTTAAGCAAAAGATAAAAGATCTTAAAATGAAAACTATAAAACATTGATGAAAGAAATTGTAAAGGACACCAAAAATGGAAAGACATCTCATGTTCAAGGGGCCAATATTATTAAAATATTCATACTACCCCAAACAGTCAATGAATTCATTGTAATCCCTGTCAGTATACCAATGGCATTTTTCACAAAACTAGGAAAAACAGGCCTAAAACTTGTACTGGACTCCAAAACCCTCCCAAATAGTCTGAGCAGTCTAGAGTAAAAGGAACAAAATAGGAGGCCTTACGAACATATTGCAAAGCTGTCATAATTAAAACTGCATGATATTGGCATAAAAACTTACATAGACAATTGGAACAGAATAGAGTTCCTAGATATAAACCCATATATCTACAGGCAACTGATTTTCGGGGACACACAGTCAAGAAAGGACGCCTTTTCAACAAATGGCGCTGGGAAATTTTGATACCCACGTGAAGAAGTATGAAACTAGGTCCCTGTCTCCCACCAGTTATAAAAACCAACTCAAAATAGATTAAAGATTGAGATTGTTTTGAAACTATGAAATTAGTAGGAGAAATGCTTTAGGACAACAGAATGAGCAAGAATTTTTTGGATAAGATGCTAAAAGCACAGGGAAAAAAAGCAAAAATAGATGAATGGGATTATATCATGTAAGAAATTTTCTGCACAGCGCAGGAAATAATCAGAATGAAGATACAACCTACAGAATGGGAAAAAATATTTGCAAACTATACATCTGACAAGGGGTTTAATATCCAGAATGTATAAGGAACTCAGAAAACTCAATAGCAACAAAACAACCTGATTTTAAAATGGGCAATAGAACTAAATAGACATACAAACTACCCACAGGTATATGAAAAAAATGTTCAACAGCACTATTTATCAGGGAAATAGAAATGAAAACCACAGTAAGATATCACCTCCAGTAAGAATGGCTGTTATCAATGGGACATATCAAGTGCTGATGAGAGTGTAGAGAATAGAACTCTTACATACAGTTTGGTGGTAGTATAAATTTGTACGAACATTATGGAAAATAAGATGGAGGTTCCTAAAAAATATTTAAATAAGGGATTGTGGTAGAGTGCTTGCCTATCATGCTTAAGGCTCTGGTTTCAATTCCCAGTGCTGAAAAATAAAGGAGACGATAACAGGACCAGAGATGCAGCTCAACTGTAGAGCATGTGCTTAGCATGCTCAAGGACCTGGGTCCAATTCCGAGCACCAATAGAAGAAAAAATAAAATGAAACTACTGTATTATATACTCCTGGGAATTTATCCAAAGAAAATACATCAGTATATTGAAGAGGCATCTGCACTCCCATGTTTATTGCAGCATTATTCAGAGTAGCCAGAAATGGAAACAACTAAGTGTCCATCAACTGGTGAATGGATAAAGAAATGTGATCCATATATACAATGGAATACTATTTTGCCATAAAAAATGAAATCCTGTCATTTGTGGCAACCTGATTGCAACTGGATATCATTATGTTAAGTGAAATAAGCCAGGTACAGAAGGACAAGTACCTCAGGATCTCATTCATATGTGGAACTGAAAAAAGTTTATCTCGTAGAAATTGAGAGTAGAATGGTAACCAGAGGCTATGGAGAGTTGAGGGAGGGAAGAATGAGGCAGAGTTGATCAGTGAATTCAAAGTTATTTTAGGTAGGAATAGAAAGTTCTGGTATACTAGAAAGAAGGCCCTAGATAAAATGATAATAATGTTCTATGTGTTTCATAAAACTAAAAGAAAGGATTTGGGTATTTTCACCATACAGAAATGATAAGTGTTTGAAGAGCAAGATATATTTAATTTGATTTAAATATTACACCATGTATACACATATTAAAACATCACAATTCCTCATAAACATGTATAATTTTTTGTTTTTACGTATCAGTTAAAATTAATTTAAAATTTAAAAAATGAGAACCCTAAATGCTAGCAGACAAATTTGACCTCTCGTGTATTGCTGGGGGTAATGTAAAATGCTCTGGCATGTAGGCTAAACTTGGTGGATTCCGAATAAAACTAAATGTTACCTTAGGCGTCAGTCAACTTTCCATCGCCATGACACATTTCAGATGAGAAGGGAAAGGGTCTATTTAGCTCACGGTTCCAGAGGTTTCAGTCCATGCTGGTTGATCTGTTGCTTTGGGCCCATAGCAAGGCAGGACATCGCTGCAGGGAGTAAGTACACATTGGAGCAAAGCTCACTTCCCTCATGTCATCTGGGAAGTGCAGAGAGAGCAGAGGCCAGGGACAAACTATTAATTGCAACAGCACACCTTCAGTGACCTAATTTCCTTCCACTAGGCCCTACTTCTTACAGGTTTTACCACCTCCCACTAGCACCACTGGCTGGAGATTAAGCTTCAACACGTGGGTCTTTGGAGGATATTGAAGATCCAAACTATAGTACCTTACAACCCAGAAAGTAAACTACTGAGCATTTATTCCAGAAAAGAAAAACAACAACCAAACACTATGTTGATGCAAAAAACTTTGTTAATTTTTATAGCAGCTTTATTAATAAAAGCCCAAATCTGGAAATAACCCAAATGCCCTCCAAGAGGTCTAGGAAGGTAAATGGTTAAACAAATTCTGGTTCATCCATATTGTGGAATATTAGTAATGAAAAAGAATGAACTGTTGAAACATGCCATAATTGGCATGGATCTTATGGGAATTATGTTGAATGAATAAATCCAGTCTCAAAAGATTCTGTTTGTATACCCCTTCAAAATAATAAGATTATAATGATGAAGAAAAATCAGCAATTTCCAGGGAGCAGAAGAGTGAGAGAGGTGGCTATAGCTATGAAAAGCAGCACAAAACTCTTCTTATATCTTTTTACGAGTCTTTGTATCATCTGTGGTGGTCCTGTTGCTGTACCTGTGATAAAATCCAACATAGAGCTAAACATACACAAATAAGTGCATGTAAAACTAAATATAAATAAATATAAATAAGGTCAGTGATATTATCAATGCCAGTTTCCTTGTGACATTACAATATAGTTATGTAAGGTGTTAACTGTTGGGGAAAATTGTGGAAAGGATATACAGGATCTTCATATTATTTCTTATAAGCCAATATGAATCTACAACATCTCAAATTTAAATTAGCAACAAAGACAAAAGTACCATCAGCTGTAAAAAGAAAGGATGTGGAAACATGCACAGGTGCACATGCAGACAGACATACACAAAATTGTAGAATCCAGAGAGACCATCTTGATGTTTTAAACCTTCACTGAAACCTGCGTCCTGCTCCAGTTTATTCCTTATGTCTTTACCTTCTTTTAAACAACTTTTCCCAAAGAGTTGTCTATCTATTATAGGGAGTTTGCATTTACCCTTCTCAGTTCTTTGGTCTACACATTAAATTGGCATAAGAGATTAACAGGAAACATTTTAATTACATAAGAACACTCGGGAGTTCCACAAAAATATGAAACTCATGGAAAAAGACAGGTGATTGAAGATTCCTTAGCTGCAGAAGGAATGGAGTGGGGGCCGTGGGACAGACAGCATGACACGTTTAGGAGCGTGAGAGGAGGGAGAGCGTGGGAACGAAAGCTGCCTTGTTATAAAGTCTCTCCAGTGAGGAAAGTCGTCTCAGAGTAACTCTTCTTGAGTAAAGAGTTTCACTAAAAATGAAAGTTATTTTCATAGATATAAATTTCATTAAAAAAGGGTGACTTTTCAGAGTTATTTCTGTGTCTAGTTTCTCAAAACAATTGGCTTGAAGCAATCAGTATGCCAAGGAGTGTATTTTAGGGTGGTGTATGTGGTCTCCTGCGGTGGTATTTTGGGGTGATGTGTCCGGTGCCACGACTCCTGTCTTACTTTTATTCTCAGTTCCTTTTAAGATAATCCCAACCAGGTTTCTTCCACATGACTTCACTCTGAGCTCTTACTAAATCACCAGTGACCTCAAACTTCCCAAATCTGATGGCAGATTTTCAGATTTCGTCTTAGCCCCTCAGCATTTGAGCACTCCCTTATTTTCAAAACATTTTCTTTACTTGCCTTCCAGAACATCATACTCTCCTGCTTTTCTTTCTCTCTAGATGTTTCGTATGTGATTATCTTTGCAGGCTCCTACTCTTCTTTCCTTCAAAACATTGTAGTTTTTGAGATTTGTGATAAAATATTTGTAAGGGATGTCTCAGAATATGTACCCACTTTGTAAAACTGCAGGTGTGTTGTTAAGAAATGCTAAGCATGCAGCTGTGATTTGGATATGGCTTGAGATTGGCCCTCAAGTGTTTATGTGTTGGGAGCTTGGTCCTCAGTGTGGCAGTGTTCAGAGGTGGAGCTTAATAGAAGGTCCTTCAGTCACTGGGGTTTGACCTCAAGGGACTAGAGTATTTTTTTTTTACTTTATTAAAATATTGAGTTTATTTCACACGCATATTTTTGTGTCCCACCATTTCCATGTCTGACCACCACTACTACTATGTCCTGTCATAACATTCCATACGTACTTAAAAACCAAGCAAAGGGTAGAGTTCCATCTTTAAAAACTGAACAGGCCTTTGGACAACACATTCTTGGCAATGGAACCTGGATGACATTCATCAAACACGGTAGGGAAAGTTCTCACTTTGCATTATAAAAAGGACAGCCAGATATCAACTCTTACAGAAATGAATTAAGATGGTAATTTTTAACAAATTGTTTGAACTATTTTCTTAAAGAGACTTCCTCCACTGCCAGAGATCTTGAATAGCCTCCTGGTTGGTCATCCAGAAGCAATTCTTCACATAATTGACGAACTTGGCTTCCACTTTGAGAAGAGAACCACCTTTCTCTATACTTAATTGCATTTTTTGATTTAATGTCTTCTACAGAACTAGATCCTTTAGGTGTTTTAGGAGTTTTTTCCTGTTTTTTTTTTTTTTTTTTTTTTTTTTGAAGGATTCTTGACCTTTTGATCTTGGTGTTGATGGTTTTGAGTCTTTTCCATTCTGGTTTGATTTTTGTACATTTTTGGCTAGAGTATCGTGTATAGATTTCTTCACTGGATCTTTTTCTTCAGTTTCCTCATTGAAATCCTCATCATCATCATCTTCATCATCATCTTCTTATTCATCAGCAGGAAGTCTTACTTTTTTCTGGGGAAGCTTGCTACCACCTCTTGGGCAGATTGCTGTCCAGATACACTTAAATATCCTCGTCCTCTTCATCTTCTGACTCTGCATCTTCCTGCACAGCTACTAGGTGCTGCCCACTGATATTCACAGGCCCTGAACCGCACTTCAACCTTAGGACCACAGATGGTGTGATTTCAAAGCCCCCAAGGGAAACTGTTAGCTGTACAGATGTTTTCAATGTTGCCAGTGTTACTCTAATTGGACTGCCTTTATAATTCATTGCCTCTGCTTCAACAATGTGCAATTCATCCTTTGCACCAGTCCTTAAACTGGCCGTTCTCAATGATAACTGGTGCTCATTTTCATCATTATCCACCTTAAAATGATAATCTTTGTCAACTTTAGTTTACAATGGAAAAGATAGTTCTGGGGCCTCAGGGGGACTCATGTTCACATCCATTGAACCTTCCATTGGGTGGTAGTACGCACTTAGGTGGGAGAGAAGGCGGGCGGAAAATAGGCTGCTGTCCAAGAGAAGAGTCGTGCAGGATGGAATCATGCCCAATTACAGTGGTTTTCATGGGAATTCTGAGTTAGTTCTCTTTATTTATTGATTTATTTATTTTGATTCATTGTATACAAATGGGGTACAACTATTGTTTCTCTGGTTGTACACGAAGTAGAGTCGTACCATTTGTGTAATCATATATGTGCATAGGATAATGATGTTTGTCTCATTCTGTAATTTTTCCTTACCCCCCACCCCCTCCCC
>JAJEJO010005490.1:0-11730 GCA_020662805.1 Glaucomys volans | reverse complement strand
TTATGTATCATCATCCACTTATCAGAGAGATCATTTGGCCTTTGGTTTTTTGGGATTGGCTTATCTCACTTAGCATGGTATTCTCCAACTGTATCCATTTACCTGCAAATGACATAATTTTATTCTTCTTTATGACTAATATTCCATTGTGTATATATACCACAGTTTCTTTATTCATTCATCAATTGAAGGGCATCTAGGTTGGTTCCACAATCTAGCTATTGTGAATTGAGCAGCTGTGAACATTGATGTGGCTGCATCACTGTAGTATGCTGATTTTAAGTCCTTTGGGTATAGGCAAAGGAGTGGAATAACTGGGCTAGGGGATATAGCTCAGTTGGTAGAGTACTTTCCTCGAAAGCATAAGGCCCTGGGTTCAATCCCCAGCACAACAAAAACAAAACAAAACAAAAACCAAACAAACAAACAAAAAAACTACTACAGAGTTAGTTCTCTTGATAGGGATGTTATAAAGGAGCAAACATGGCCACTCCTCCTTGCCTCCTTGCTGCTACCTGTCTGGCTGTGTGATCTCTCCCTCTCCTATGTATTCCCATCATGGTGCCATCTGCCATGAGGCTCTTCAGAAGATGCTGAACCACTGAGGTCACTTGATCTTGGACTTTCAGCCTCCACAACTCTGAGCTAAATAAACCTCTTTTCTTCATAAGTGCCCAGCTTTGGGTATTTCTTTATAGCAATGAAAAATGGACTAATGTACCTAATATGTGAAACTTTCCTTTGAACATATTTTTGAAAAACATTTGTAAACCAGGTCACATGTCTATATCTCAGAAGCAAGTAATATAAATAAATTGTTTACATCTGATAGATAGGAGACCCAGATAAGGATCCATGCGGAGACTTAATCTCCATTGCTCTATAAAGTTTTAGCACAGAAGCCAAGCCAGCAGTGTACCTGTCTGAAGAACACTGGATTGGGTTTTCTGGGATTTGCAGAAACACAGACTGAAACATGTGAGCCTCCTTGTGTGGACGAAAAGGAGACATCCTGACAGCACTGGGGCTGCAGGCAGGCTGAGTTGGAGAGAGATTAAATAAGCAGTGTGACTTTTGCCCCCACTTCCTCTCCAACTGTTTCTTTTTAGCTATTTAAGGGAAGTAAGTTTAAATGCTACATTGAACGTGTGTGTGTGTGTGTGTGTGTGTGATCAGTAATTTCTCTCAGTATTCTCTGCCCTTCAACATCCATGCTGACCAAAATGTGAAAAATTTCAATAAAGATGTCATGTCAAGCCATACTAGAGCTTGAAACAAAAGGAAAAGTCAGTAATATCAATCTTATATATGCTTAAAATTAATATTTTGTTTATCATGACTATTTTCATTAATTTTGATTTTTAAAAACATGACATTAAAATAGTACTTAACTTGATTATTGAAGTTTTTCAGCACCCCTTCAATTTTAAACCTGAGTTGAATAAATACCATTTTATTGTTCTCTTTCCCTACTTCTAGACCAACAGAGTATTTTTTAGGTTTTAGTTTCCACTTTTGGCTTATTAACTGTCGCTTGTGTGTGTGTGTGTGTGTGTGTGTGTGTGTAATTGTGTTAGAGCTTACAATATTATCTGTAACTTATCTCCTTAAATATTATACATTTTGTGTAAAATATAAATAGTAAATGTATTAATATTTCACCTCTCCCATTGCTTGGGAGCTATCCTGAAGCTCACCATTCGTTATTATTAACTTTTGCTTTAAAAAGTTCTCTGTTTAAAAGATTAAACAATAAAGAAGTTTTTAACATTCAATTATATGTCAGTCATGTCTGGTATTCTTCATTCTTCTGTATAGATCCAGATTTCCTATTGTGTCTTTCCTCATTTGCCTCTAATAACTTTTTATGACTTTTCTAATACTGAAAGTGTACTATAAATGATTATCCTGCCTTTTGTTTGTTTGAAAACATTTTCATTTTCTCTTCATTTCTGAAGTATATTATGCTGGGTATAAAATTCTGAAGTTGACAGATGTTTTCTTTCAGCATTTAAAATATGTTGTTCCTAGACTGGGGATATAGCTCAGTGGCTGAGTGCTTGCCTAGCATGTGCAAGACCCTGAGTTCAGTCTCCAGAGTTCCCCACTTCAGTGTTGTTCCATAGTTTTCTATCTTATTTATTTATTTATTTATAGAAGTCTGAAGTATGTTCATCTTTATTCTTCTCTGTGTATGCCTTCCTTTGTCCCCCCATTCCTGGATGCTTTTGAGTTACAGTTCTTCACCAATTTTGTGCATAGTGATCCTTAATACAGTGTATGTTTGTGTGTGTGTGTGTGTACTATTGTATTTATCCTTCCTGAGATTCCTTAAGATTTTTGGACCTGCTGATAAATAATTTTCATCAAATTTTTTAAAAATTAGAAATTTTTTGGTTTTCATTTCTTCAAATATTTTTTCTGTTCCTCCCTACTTTTTAGGACTCTATTTACATATATATAATACTGGTTGATACTGCTTTATAGGTCATTTATACCCTGTTACTTTTCATTTCATTTCTATGTTTCAGTTAGTGTTTTAGTCAGCTTTTTGACTGTTGTGACTCAAAGACCCAACCAGAACAATTGGACAGGAGGAAAAGTTTGAGGGCTCACGGTTTCAGAGGTCTTAGTCCATAGAAGGCCAGCTTCATTCCTTGGTGCTCGAGGTGAGGCTGAACAACATGGCAGACAAGTGTGGCATAGGGAAGCAGCTCACACAATGATCAGGAAGCAGAGAAAGAGACTCCACTTGCCAGATACAAATACGTACCCCAAAGGCACCCCCTCAATGCTGCACCTCCTCTGGCCACACCCCACCTCCCTTCAGTTACCACTCAATCCCATCAGGTGATTGATTCACTGATTGGGTTAAGGCTGACACACCCCAATCATTTTCCCTCTGAACCCTCTCACATGTGAGCTTTTGGGGATACCTCACATCCAAACCATAACATTTAGAGATTTATCTATATGCATAAACATATACATACATACATACACAAAAACATACACATATATACACATACAGCTATATACATACATGTGTGTCTCCTGAGATTTGAACCCAGGCTATCATGCATGCTAGCAAGCACTGTACTACTGAGCTACATTCTAGCACTTTTTAAATTTTCAAGTTTTTAAAATGTTTTTATTAATACATCATTATTATACATAATAGTGTGGTTCATTTTGACGTAGTTGTACATGCATGTATTGTAATTTGCTCCATTTCAATTCCCAGTATTCTCCCATCCCTTCTCTCCTCCCTCTTTCTGCTGGTCTTCCTTCTATTTATTTATTTTTTTTAATTGGTGTATTATAGGTATACATAAAGTTGATTTCATTGTGATGTATTCATATATTCACATAACATTAATTTTTTAAATTGTAGATGGACACAATGTCTTTGTTTATTTTTAATGTGGTGCTGAGGATCAAATTCAGTGCCTCACACATGCTAGACAAGCACTCTACCACTGAGCTACAACCCCAGCCCCTCACATAGCATAATTTGGTCAGTTTTATTCTGCCGTTCCTACCCTTTTCCATATCTCCTCCCTCCTCATCAATACTGTTCCTCTACTCCACTGGTTTTCCTTCTATTTTCATGGGACTCCTCCACTTCTGAATTATTTATTTCTATCTTCCACATATGAGAGAAACATTAAACCTTGACTTTCTGCGTATGGCTTATTTCACTTGGCATGATATTCTCCAGATCCATCCATGTACCAGAAAATGTCATAATTTTATTCTTTATGGCCAAGTAAAATTCCATTGTGTATATATTACCACATTTTATTTATCCTTTCATCTATTGATGGGTTCTATAACTTGGCTGGTTCTACAACTTGGCTATTGTGAATTGCACTGCTATTTCCCAAAATGTTTCCCAAATGCTGTTTCTCAAAATGATTGTACTAATTTGCATTCCCATCAACATTGTATGAGTGTACCTTTTGCCACATCCTTGCCAACATTTGTTGTTATTTGTATTCTTGATTATTGCTATTCTCACTATAGTGAGATGAAACCTCAATATAGTCTTGATTTGCATTTCCCTGGTTACTAGGAATGTTGAACATTTTTTCATATATTTCTTAGCCATTTATGTTTTTTCTTTTGAGAAATCGGTTTAGTTCATTTGCTTATTCATTGATTGGGTTATTTGGGGGGGAGTGTTAAGTTTTTTGAGTTCTTTACATATTCAGGATATTAATTCCCTGTCAAAGGGTAGCTGAAAAAGATATTCTCCCATTCTGTGGGCACACTCTTTATACTCATTTCCTTTGCTGTGCAGAAGTTTGTTTTTTTTTAATCTGATTCTGATATTGCTTTTTACCGGTGATGAGTCCTACTTCCTCAGGTGTTGACGTATAACGCCAGAGAAGCACCCTGAGCCAAGTGTAGAGTAGAAAGTAAGAAGCTTTATTGAAAAAAAGTAAAAGCAGACTTCTCCTGGGTGGAAGGAGGGGACCCAAACGTGGAATCCGGAATCCATGGGATGAGTAAATCCTGACCTTTTTATAAGCTTTATTCTCCCGTTCCCTCCCCCTCATTTCCTCCCTTCCTGCCTACTTGACTAGGCCCAGTTTTGCAGGCGAGATGCATAAGCTGAGAAACAGATGGGCAGGGGGAGGGCAGGTAATGTCCCAGGAGGTACTAATTAGCAACACTTTGCCTATAGTCCTCAATAAGGGCAGGTAAATTAAGCAATCAATGGGCTCCAGAGATCTCTGACATTTCATTCTCCCAAGGGCAGTTTCCAACTTCCAGGTGCAGATGGCTTTCATGTCCTCCATTTTCTTGATTTGACCCAATTTCTTATTTCTACACTAACTACCAGTCCCCAATTCTGGCTTCAATGCCATCTCACTTACTGATTTTGGTTTTATTTCTTGTATTTTAGAGGCCTTGTTGAGGAAGTTAGTGCCTGTGCCAGTATGTTGGAGTGTTGAACCTTTGTTTTCTTCTAGCAGTTGCAGAGTTTTTGGTCTAATTCCTAGGTTTTTAAACCTTTTTGAGTTGACCCTTGTGCAGGGTGGAGATAGGAATTTAGTTTCATTCTTCTACTTATGGATATCCAGTTTTCCCAGCACCATTTGTTTAAAAGGTTACCTTTTCTCCAACACATGCTCTTAGTACCTTTTTCTAGTATCAGATGACTGTACCCATGTACATTTCACTCCTTGTCTTCCTTCTATTATTCCATTGGTCTTCATGTCTGTTTTGATGCCAACATCATGCTGTTTGGTCATCGTAGCTCTGTAGTATAATTTGGGATCAGTTATTGTCATGCCTACAGCATTGCTCTTCTTGCTTAGTATTGCTTAGCTAGTCTGGGTCTTTTATGGTTCCAAATGAATTTTAGAGCTATTTATCTCAAATATGAATTTTATGACTCTTTGTCTATGAAGAATGTTATTCATATTTTGATGAGGTTTGCACTGAATCTATATGTTGCTTTTGGAAATATGGTCATTTTGACAATATTAGTTTTGTCTGTTCAAGAACATGGGAGGCCTTTGCCTCTTTTAAGACCTTCTTCAATTTCTTTCTTCAGTGTCATACAGTGTATCCAATTTTCATCATAAAAGTCTTTCACCTCCTTATTTAAATTTGTTTCCAATTTTTTAAGGCTGTTGTGAATGGAATTGTTCTCCTGATTTCTTTTTCAGCAGATTCATTATTAGAGTATAGGAAAGCTATTAGTATTTGTTTGTTGATCTTGTATATTGCCACTTTGATTTATTTGTTTATCAGTTCTGAAAGTGTTCTGGTGGAGTTTTGGGGTCTTTTATGTATAGGATAATGTCATTAGCAGAGATAATTTGATTTCTTCTTTTCCTATTTGTGTCCCTTTGATTTCCTTCTCTTGCCAAATTGCTTTGGCTAGAGTTTCAGGAATTATACTGTAGGAGCAGTGAGTGTAGACATCATGGGTTGTTCCTGATTTTGGAGGAAATGCTTTGTTTTTCTCTCTTCAGTTTGATGTTGTCTTTGGGATTATCATATAGCCTTTATGATGTTGAAGTAAGTTCTTTCTATCCCTAGACTTCAGTGTTTTTATCATGAATGGGTGCTGAATTTTGTTGAAGGCTTTTTCTGCAACAGTTGAAATAATCAAGCGATTTTTGTAATTAATTTTTTTATGTGGTGAACTGTATTTATTGATTTGTGTATGTTGAACCAGTCTTGTATCCCTGGTGATAAAACCAATTTAATCATGGTGTACAATCTTCTGAATGTATTTTTAATGGTATTACTAATATTTTAATAAGAATTGTTGTGTCTTATGTTCATCAGGGATATTAGTCTGTAGTTTTCTTTCCTTGATGTGTATCTGTTTTTGGTATGAGAGTGATATGGGCTTTTTAAAATTTGAGAGTGTTCCTTAACTTTCCATTTCATGGAATAATTTGAGGAGGATTGGGGTTAGTTCATCTTTAAAGGTAGAACTAAACTGAGACTCTATTTGGTCCTGGGCTTTACTTTGTTGGAAAGCTTTTAACTGCTACTTCAATCTCATTGCTTGATATTTGTCTGTTTAGGTTTTGTAATCCTCTTGGTTCAATTTGGGTTGGTTATATGTGTCTAGAAATTTGTTGGTAACTTCTAGATTTTACACTTTATTGGAATATAAGTTTTCAAAATAGTTCCTAATGATCCTTTGGATTTCTGTGATATCTTTGATGTTATCTTCTCTCTTATCTCTAATTTTATTGATTTTTGTTAGTTTGAGGGTTTATCAATCTTGTTTATCTTTTCAAAGAACTTATTCTTTGTTTCATTGATTCTTTGTATTTTTTAAATTTTCTATTCATTAAATTTGGCTCTGATCTTACTTATTTCCTGTCTCCTACTGGTTTGGGGATTAGTTTTTGCTTGCTTTTCTAGGGTCTTAGGATGTAACATTAGATTATTTACTTGGAATCTTTCATTGTTGTTGTTTGGTAGGCAATCAATGATATAAACTTTCCTCTTAGAACTGCCTTCATACTGTCCCAGAGATTTTGATATGTTTAATCTTTGTTCCTATTTGTTTTTAAGAATTTTTAAATTTCTTCCCTGATTTTTTCTATGATCCATTCCTCATTCTGAAGCATATTATTCAACCTCCATGTGTTAAAATGTTTTCTGGGTTTTACCTGGTTATTTGTTTCTAATTTCATTCCACTATGATCAGATGAGATGCAAGGAATTAGATCAGGTTTTTTTAGTATTTTCTAAGAGTTGTTTTGTGGTCTAAAATATAGTCTATTTTGGAGAAGGTTTCATAAGCAGCTGAGAAGAAAGTGAATTCAGATGCTGTTGGATGAAATATTCTATAGATGTCTATTTAGTCCATTTTTTAATAATATTTTTTAGGCCTGAAAAGTCTTTCCTTAATTTATGCATGGATGGCCTATCTGTTGGTGAGAGAGATGTGTTGAAATCACCCAGTATTATTGTATTGGGGTCTACTTGCATCTATATTAAGTAGCGTTTTTTTAATGTAAGTAGATGCACTGTCATTTGAGACATAAATATTTACAATCATTATATCTTTTGTTGGATGATTCCCTTAACCAGTATGAAGTGACCTTCTTTGTCTCTTTTGATTAATTTTGGCTTGAGGTCTACTTTGTCAGATATGGAAGTAGCTACTTCTGATTACTTTCAGCCTCCATATGCATGGAATATCTTTTCCAGTCCTTTCACCTTCAGACTATGGTATATTTGCTTGTAAGGTGAGTCTTTTGTAACCAACATATGGTAGGGTCTTCTTTTTTAAGAAACTCTGCCAATCTATATCTTTTAATTGGAGAGTTTGGAACATTTATATCTCATGATATTATAGAGATGCTTTTTATTTTTTGACATTTTGATTTATTTCTAATGTTTAAGTCAAACTTGATTTTCCTTTACTTGGTTATTCTTCAGTGCAAGTCATCCATTTTCTGGCTTTGATATTTGACTTTCATTTCTTCTTGTGTAATATTTTATTCAGTATTTTCTGTAGTACTGGCTTAGTAGTCATGAATTCTTTTAGTTTCTGCTTATCTTGGAATATTTTTATTTAATTTTCAGTTCTGAAGAATAACTTTGATGAATATAGAAATCTTGGTTGGTACTCACTGTATTATTTCAAGCCCTCCTGGCTTTTAGAGTCTAGACTGAGAGATTAGAGGAAAGTCTAAACAGCTTACCTCTAACTGGGACCTGCCATTTTTCTCTTGCAACTTTTGAAATTTTATACATGTTTTATATATTAGTCATTTTAATTATAATTGTCTTTGGAGCATATCTTTTTTTAAAACCTTGTCTGTTTGGGGTTCTAAATGCTTTTTATTTGAATTCCCATCTCATTCCTAAGGCTTGGAAATTTTTCTGATATTATTTTTCTGAAAATATTGTGTATTCCTTTAGTTTGTATCTTGGGGTCTCCTTTTACACCAATAATTGCTAGATTTGATCTCAAGGTTGTCCCAGATTTCTTGAATATTCTGGTCATGGTTTCTTATCTTTAATGTTGACTTTGTTTTCAATATTATACACTTCATTTTTGAGGTTTGAAAAATCTGTCTTCTGTGTAGTCTGATCTGTTGATGATTCTTTGAACTGAATTTTTAATTTGACCTATTGAATTCTTCATTTCTAGGATTTCTGTTTGGTTCCTTTTCAGAATCTCACTCTATTGAAATGTTCTTTCACTTCCTGTATTTTCTGTCTTAAAGTTGATTCCTGACATCTTCTGTTAGTTCATTGAACATTTTAACTACCAACTTTGTAAATTCTTTACCTGGCATTTCCTCCACTGTGGTGTCAGTGGAGTCATTTGTGTTGTGATCTCTTTGGGATGGTTTGTTACCCTGGTTTTTTTCACATTGTTAGTATTTTTACCCATCTTCTGGGATGATTATCTCTTCTACTTTTATATGAAGGACTTTTTGATGAACTTATTTCTCTTCACTAAGTGCCCCAGGCTGGGCAAATATCTTTCAGTACTCTCATTCAACATGCACCTGCTGCCATGCCCAGTATCTGGTCCACTTTGAGAGAAAAGAGCAATCCCTTTTAGCTGCAGTTAGTTCAAAACAAAGCTACATACTAATAAAACTTTTGTAAAAACTGATGGAAAGGGGCTGGGATTGTGGTCCAGTGGTAGAGCACTTGCCTAGCTTGTTTGAGGTACTGGGTTCAATTCTCAGAATCACATGTAAATAAAATGAGTAAAATAACTGGAACAAGATGGATACCCTCTTTCACCACTTCTGTTCAACACAGTCCTTGAAACTAGCCAGAACAATCAGGCATAGAAATTAAAAGGATATGAATAGGAAAAGAAGAACTCAAACTATCACTATTTGCCAATGACATGATTCTATATTTAGAGGATCAAAAAAATTCCACCAGAGAACTTCTAGAACTAAAAATGAATTCAGCAAAGTAACAGGATATAAAATCAACACCCACAAATCTAACGCATTTCTATTCATAAGTGATGAATCCTCTGAAAGAGAAATTAGGAAAACTACCCCATTCACAATAGCCTCAAAAAAAAAAAAAAAAAAACTTAGGGAATCAATCTAACGAAAAGGTGAAAGACCTCTCAATGAAAACTATAAAACACTAAAGAAAGAAATTAAAGAAAACCTTAGAAGATGGAACGATCTCCCATGTTCTTAGATAGGCAGAATTAATATTGTCAAAATGGCCATCCTACCAAAAGCACTATACAGATTCAATGCATTTCCAATTAAAATCCCAATATGAAAGAGAAAAATAAATCCCAATATGTGCCTCATAGAAATAGAGAAAGCAATCATGAAATTCATTTTGAAAAATAAGAGACCCAGAATAGCCAAAGCAATCCTTGGCAGGAAGAGTGAAGCAGAAAGTATCACAATACTAGACCTTAAACTCTACTATAGAGCAATAGTAATAAAAATGGCATGGTACTGGCACCAGAATAGACAGGTAGACCAATGGCACAGAATAGAAGACACAGAGACAAACCACATAAATTCAGTTATCTCATACTAGACAAAGGTACCAAAAACATACAATGGAGAAAAGATAGCCTCTTCAACAAATGATTCTGGGAAAACTGGAAATCCATATGCAGTAAAATGAGGTACTGGGTTCAAAAGTAAATCCCTATCTCTCACCCTGCCCAAAAATTAACTCAAAGTGGATCAAGGACCTAGGAATTAGACCAGAGACCCTGCACTAAATAGAAGAAAAAGTAGGCCCGAATCTTCATCATGTTGGCTTAGGACCAGACTTCCTTAACAAGACTCCTAAAATGCAAGAAATAAAAGCAAGAATCAATAAATGGGATGGATTCAAACTAAAAAGCTTTTTCTCAGTAAAGGAAACGATCAATTATATGAAAAGAGAGCCTGCAGAGTGGGAGAAAATCTTTTCCATACACACTTTAGATAGAGCACTAATTTCCAAAATTTAAAGAACTTAAAAACTTAACACCAAAAATACAAAGAACTCAATCAATAAATGGACTAAGGAAGTGGGCAGACACTTCACAGAAGAAGATATACAACTGATCAACAAATATATGAAAAGTGTTCAACATCTCTAGTAATTACAGAAATGCAAATCAAAACCACCCCAAGATTTAATCTCACTCCAATAAGAATGGCTATTATCAAGAATACAAGCACTAAGAAGTGTTGATGAGGATGTGGGGAAAAAGGCACACTCATACATTGCTGGTGGAGTTGAAAATTGGTGCAGTCACTCTAGAAAGCACTATAGAGATTCCTCAGAAAACCTGAAATGGAACCACCATTTGACCCAGTTATCTCACTCTTCAGTTTATACCCAAAGGACTTAAAATCAGCATACTACAGTGATGCAGCCACATCAGTGTTTATAGCAGCTCAAGTCACAATAGCTAGATTGTGGAACCAACCCAGATGCCCTTCAATAGATGAATGTATAAAGAAACTGTAGTATATATACACAATGGAATATTACTCAGACATAAAGAAGAGTAAAATTATGGCATTTGCAGGTAAATGGATGGAATTGAAGAATATCATGCTAAGTGAAATAATCCAATCCCCCAAAACCAAAGGCTGAATGTTTTCTGTGATAAGTGAATGCTGATACATAATGGGATGGGAGGTGGTAGGGAAGGGGGGAGGAACTTTGAATTGTGTAGAGGGAAATGGGGAGGGGGGAGAAAGATGGTGGAATGAGAAACATCTTTACCCTATATACATGTATGATTACATGAATGATGTGACTCTGCATCATGTACAACCAGAGAAATGAAAAGTTGTACTCCATTTGTGTACTTGAACAAAAATGCAAATAAATAAGTATATAAGTCTATCAACATCTAAAAAATTTTTTAAAATTGATTGAAAATTATCTGTACAATTTCACTAATCCAATTATAAAATGGAAGTAAAGTTCTTGAATAGGTTGAGAAATTAGGTTTAATGATAGTAAAATTACTATTATATAGGGGTTAAAATATGGAATACTTCACAAATTTGCTTGTTATCCTTGTGCAGGACCATGCTAATCTTTACTGTATCATTCCAATTTTTTTTTTTTTATTGAACACAAATGGAGTACAGCTATTGTTTCACTGGTTGTACACAAAGTAGAGTCACACCATCTGTGCGTTCATGCATTTACACAGGGCAATGGTATCTGTCACACACTCTGTTATTAATTTTACCCCCCACCTGCCCCCACCCCTCCCTTCCCTCT
>JAJEJO010005489.1:0-17259 GCA_020662805.1 Glaucomys volans | reverse complement strand
AGTTAATATCTATGTTCCAATTTTTTGTGCAAGAATTTTCTTTCAAAGTGTGAATTTGGACAGATTTTATTCCAGTTTTTGATTGCATGACTTCAAAAAGAATGTTAGGTTTCCACCCACTTCCTGTTTGACTTTTTAAAATGTTTGTATACATGTATTTGTGGGTGAGTGTGAGCAGTGCTGTGCTCTGTGTGAACTCTGCCAGTGGCTGGATGTAGCTTAGTGACAGAGGGAACACTCAGCAGGCTCAAGCCCTCGGATTAGGTCCCATCCTGACACATACCAATCAGTGAGTTAAATACAATTCCTTAATTGGTTTTTAATGTTTATCCTGATGAGCTATTAGAGCAATTTTGTTCACTTGCAAACTGGTGAGAGTAGTCCTTGTGGCAGTGGTAATTGATTCATTACCCCTAGGAGGACTCAGAGGCCAGGACCAATGAAAGGAAGTTCCATCTCAATTCACAGGACATGTCTGTGACAAAATTAAGCAAGTGCAAGAAGCACACAGTGTCCAAGATGGACACCTCGTGTATTGAGTTTCCAGCAGCCACAGGGAGGCCACTTCTGTCCTCAACCTTCACTGACCTCATGGCTCATCACTCCTCCTGTTCCTCATTCCCCTAGACACTCATGCTTCCTTTTAGACCTGAACCTTTGAACCAAGGAGCTGCCTCAGGGCCTTTGCTCTGCTGTTCCTCCTGCAAGGACCACACTTCACCAGACAACCATGTCTCTCCCCTGTCCTCTGTATCTACTGAGGTTGCTGTTCAAATGTCACCTTGTTGATCCTCCTTTGGGCACATCCGTCTCCAGGTACATGGTCTCTGTGGTTCAAACCCACCCATGGAGCTCCACCTCTACTTAACCCTAACCCTAATCCTAACCCTAACCCTCCCAAACTCATTCTATGAAGCTAATATCACCCTGATACCAAAACCAGAGAAGGACACATTGAGGAAAGAAAATGTCAGACCCATATCTCTAATGAACATGGATGCAACAATTCTTAACACAAGTTTAGCAAATTGCATACAAAAGCATATTAAGAAGATAGTGCACCATGATCAAGTGGGTTTCATCCCAGGATGCAAGGTTGGTTCAACATCCAGAAATCAATAAATGTAATTCACCACATCAACAGACTTAAAGTCAAGAACCACATGATTATTTCAATAGATGCAGAGAAAGCATTTGATAAAATACAGCACCCCTTCATGCTCAAAACACTAGAAAAAATAGGGATAGTGGAGACATTCCTTAACATTGTAAAGGCAATCTATGCCAAGCCCACAGCTAACATCATTCTAAATGGAGAAAAATTGAAAGCATTCCCCCTGAGAACTGGAACAAGGCAGGGATGCCCTCTTTTGCCACTACTACTCAACATTGTTCTTGAAACTCTAGCCAGTGCAATTAGACAGACCAAAGAAATTAGAGGAGTACAAATAGGAAAAGAAGAGCTCAAATTATCCCTATTTCCTGATGACATGATTCTCTATTTAGAAGACCCTAAGAATTCCACCAGAAAACTTCTGGAACTTATAAATTAATTCAGTAAAGTAGCAGGATATAAAATTAATGTTCATGAATCTAATGCATTTTTATTTGTAAGTGATGCAACCTCTGAGAAAGAAATTAGGAAACCTACCACATTCACAATAACCTCAAAAAAATAAAATAAAATACTTGCGAATCAATCTAACAAAAGATGTGAAAGACCTCTACAATGAGAACTACAGAACACTAAAGAAAGAAGTTAAAGAGAATCTGAGAAGATAGAAGGATCTCCCATGTTCTTGGACAGGCAGAATTAATATTGTCAAAATGGCCATACTTCCAAAAGTGCTATACAAATTCAATGCAATTCCAATTAAAATCCCAATGACGGATCTCATAGAAATAGAGCAAGCAATCATGAAATTCATTTGGAGGAATAAGAGAACCAGAAAAGCTAAAGCAATCCTTAGCAAAAAGAGCGAAGCAGGGGGTATTACAATACCAGGCCTCCAACTATACTACAGGGCAATAGTAATGAAAACAGCATGGTATTGGCACCAAAATAGACAGATCAATGATACAGAATAGACGACACAGAGAAAATCCCACATACAGGTATCTCATACTTGACAAAGGAGCTAAAAACATACAGTGGAGAAAAGGCAGCCTCTTCAACAAATGGTGCTTGGAAAATTGGAAATCCATATGCATCAAAATGAAACTAAACCCATATCTCTCACCCTGTATAAAAATCAACTCAAAATTGATCAAGGACCTAGGAATTAGACCAGAGACCCTGCACATAATAGAAGAGAAAATAGGTCCAAATCTTCTCAGACTTTCTTTAGATTCTTTCTTTAGTGTTCTGTAGTTCTCATTGTAGAGGTCTGTCACCTCTTTTGTCAGATTGATTCAAAATCTGTACCTGGGCATAGTATGCAGACTGTCCCCAAGGGGTCATGGTTCTACATGTTACTTATTTGACCTTACAGTGGTGTAAGGAGATGAGCATTCTGAAGAAACTGTATTTGAATTTTACATTGAAGCCAATGAGATGCTATGTGATAGTCTCCAGATGCTGAGAACAGACAGCAAGTTCCCTGTCAGGCCCAGAATCGCAAGGGCTTGCAATGATTCAGGACTGCACAGAGACTCTAGCAACTGTGTTCCTAAGCTGGGATGATCTGTAGGTTAGGGGTAGTCACGACATTTTCAATTTATGATATTTTCTATTTATAATAGGTTACCAGGACTTAATAATATAAGTCATGGAATAATTAATTGTGGAAGCTCTTCTGTATTCCTAATGGAAATACATCTTCCAGGGTCCAGAACTTTAGATAATAGATGGAAGTAAAAAGAGAATCGATTTCAACTGAAGGCAATTTTTTGGAGACAACTAAATGAAGAGAAAATGCAGAAACAGTGGGTGGAGGGAGCCCTTATGTCCTGATGTTTCAGTGACAAAGTGTCACTGCTGCTTCTATGCTTAGCTTATAATTTTAATGGACACATCACACTGGCACATATTTCTGGGTGCATTAGGACATCTTGGCTCATGTGCCCAATGTGCAGGGATGAAATGAGAGTGATTGGCACTTTCATCTCCTAAACATTTGTCAATACTGTTTGCTGGGAAATTTTAGAACCTTCTTTTCTAGCTTTTTTGAAATACAGATTGGTGTAGAATATAGTTATGCTACCATGTAATAATAAAACAAGCAAAAGGAATTCCTCCTCTCTAACTGTGTTTTGGTACCTGTCATCTAATCTGTGTCTGTCCTGTGCCCTACTCCCCCCAGGCTCCAGTGACCATTAAGCAGCCCTTTTCCTCCATGAGACCCACTCCCGTTGCCTCCACACATGAATGAGGACGTGAGACATTTGATTTCTGTGCCTGGCATATTTCTCTTAATGTCCTCCAGTTCCATCCATGATACTATAAATGACAAGGTTTCTGTCTTCTTTTTTTTTTGAAAAATGATAGTTGTACTCCATTTGTATACATTGAATGAAAAATTTAAGAAAAGACTTAATTCTTTCTGAGATTGAGTAATATTCCCTGTCTACATATACCATATTCTCTTCATTCATCCACGGATGGACACCTAATTTGATTCTATAGCTTAATGATTATGCACAGTTCCACAATGTAGAGGGATGCAGAGATCTCTTCGCTTTCTGATTTCACTTCCTGTGGATAGGCACCTAGCAATCTTTAACACTATGGAACACTGAATTTTAACAGTCTCCGTCATCCTACCAAACAAAATAAATTAAAATTTTATTATACATAATATATATTACTCACTATTATAATATATAATATATACTAATGTAGAATATATTATATATAATAATATATAATATATAACAATATATGATATATACATAATAATATATATAATGATATATCATGCATGTAATGATATACTGATATATATGATATATCATAATATATATTATAATGTATATATCATATATTATATATATATATCATTGTATATATCAATATATATTATATATCATTATATATATTATAATGAATATATCTATATATGTCATGTATATGAGATATATATCATATATTATTATATATAATATATATATTTATGTACATAACATACAAAAATATATATTACATATATTATATACATAAATATTTTATATAATAATATATGATGCATAATATATAATATATTATATTTACTACTATTACCACATTTTACAACCCCAAAATATGATGCTCAGAGCATTTTTCTATTATTGTATATGAGAACAACAAAATTAATTATAGGCTGGAATTTTGGTGACCCAGTATGTTACCCTCAGCCCTGTGATCATAAGGGCTACTCTTGCTGCCTCTTTATTTAATATATTTTTAGTTGATTTTAAGATCAACTCCAAAGGAAACAATTATGTTCAGGTGTAATGGAAATGAGAAACTTCTTTATCTTAAAAAAATTTTAACTGACACATAATAATTTTATATATCAATGAGATTCTATGTGATATTTTGAAACATGTATGTATTATGTTACCCACATTGGGGTAGCTCTCATTTCCAACTTCTTACATGTCTTTTATTTCTAGATTCTTTGACATCTTCATTCAGATGTCCCCATGGTTCCTGTTCTTGACTGAACCACCCTAGTCCACTCTCTTCTTTTGGACTCCTTTCCTTATGTTTTCAAGAATTTGCCTTCTTCTGAAGTGCTATACAATGTAAACTTTTTCTTACATTCTTTCTACATCCTAAAACTTAGGGATGCTTATTTTCTTCTGCATTGCTTACACATTGTCTAGTCGGCCCCAGAGACAAATTTTATATCGAATTTTATTCTTCAAATGCATAAAGAAATTTGTTACTGTAGAATACATGATCTCTTGGGAAAGACTGAGAATGGGAAAGGAATTCCTGATCATAGTCATCGGGGTGATCCCTGAGAGTGGACCTAACAATAAATACTTGACTATAACATAAATGATAGCATTTCTGAAAAGCTAGTAAAACCTGTCTTTTTTTTCTGTTTCAGTTTGTCTTTCTCTCTCAGTAGTAAGATGAACCACATGGAAAAAGGAAATGGTACTGATATTTCAGAATTTCTACTTTTGGAATTCTCAGAGGAACCTACGTTGCAGCCCTTTCTCTTTGGGCTTTTCCTATCCATGTATCTGATCACTACATTTGGAAACCTGCTCATCATCCTGGCCATCACCTTGGACTCCCACCTGCACACACCCATGTACTTCTTCCTCACCATCCTGTCTTTTTCTGACATCTGTCTCACCTCCACCACTGTCCCAAAGGTGCTGGTGAACATGCAGACACAGAGTAAGGTCATAACCTTTGAAGACTTCATCATGCAGTTGCATTTTTTCATAGTCTTTGCAAGTTTGGAAAATTTTCTTCCGGCTGTGATGGTCTATGACAGCTTTGTGGCCATCTGTCACCCCCTACACTATGCAGTCATCATGAACCCCCCATACTGTGTGTTGATGGTTGTAGGGTCCTGGATCCTGAGTCTCCTGAATGCCCTATTACAAAGCCTAATGGTGCTGTGCCTGTCCTTCTGCACATACTTGGAAATCCCACATTTTTTCTGTGAACTTAATCAGGTGATCCAACTTGCCTGTTCTAACACTTTTCCTAATGACATGGTGACATATTTTACATCTGTGTTGCTGGGAGGAGGACCCCTCACTGGCATCCTTTACTCCTACTACAAGAGAGTGTCCTCCATCTGTGCAATCTCATCAGCTCAGGGTGGGTACAAAGCCTTCTCCACCTGTGCCTCTCACCTCTCTGTGGTCTCCTTGTTCTACTTTTCAATCCTTGGCATGTACTTCAGTGCTGCAGCAACCCATGATTCACATTCAAGTGCAACAGCCTCGGTGATATACAGTGTGGTCACCCACATGCTGAATCCCTACAGCTACAGTGTGAGGAATAAGGACATCAAGAGTGCTCTGAAAAGATACCTGTGAGAGAAACCACAATGGTCATTTTTCCAGCAGTCTCCCTGATTGCTGGGCTCTCATCATCATAGCTAGTAATTGCAGTTCCATGGTGTGGTCATGGAAACATAGCTGGTTGCTCCTAGAGTTTCATCTTCTTTGTCTTCAATGACTTCATATAATTTGAATAACTCCCTTTATTAAGAGATTTTATTTTTCTGATATCAAGTGGTTTTTTTCCCTTTGTGCCATTTTCCTACTTTATGAAAGTTATCACCCTTTTGGAAATATTTTGAGGTTCCCACTGTCTGACATGATGATTAGTTGTATGAACGTAGTGTAAGCTTCACTAGGCAGCTGAGGTCACCTGAATGATTTTATAGTAGGAGACAATGTGAATGGCAGGTTTTGACCTTTGTGTTCTTGATTCCTTGCTCCATCTCTAAACACTCCCTCTGGTAGCATAAACTTAGCTGGCTACTATATTTCCCAGATGTGCCCATTGATTCTCCTCATTATGTTCTTGGTTCTTCCTCAGCATGGTCCATGATGCATCTTATTTACCCTGCATAGGGTAGTAAGGCAAAAATGATGTATCCAGCACATGTATTAAGTGTAACGGTCACAAAGACGAGCTTTTACATCTTGGTTGACTTACAGTCTTATAGGACCTAATAGAGTGTGAAGTACGTTGTTCAACCATACTCTGAATTACTCCAGAAGATTTACTTTTGATGAGGTACATTGTTTTCCAAAACCAGACCTGGTGTATGAGAAGTAGCCCCAATCTGCTGGAAAACTTAAGAAACAGGCAGACAGAACCAGAGTGCAGAGTGCAGTTACCTGTGAACTTATTGACAGAAGCATGGTCCTGGGCCATGGTGAGATCAAGTGGGACCCTGTAGTTTGGTTCTAAAGAAGGAACATATATATGGTTAGACAATGACCTCATCTGAGCCAGAATGCACATGGTTTATTATAAGCGTATATCAGAGTCAGGTGCATCCCTGGAGCACACACTGTTCTGTTGGTTTGGTCTGGTAGAGTTTGCTGGAAACACTGCAGGAAACACTGATGTGGGTTACTCTGGGCAGTCATGGTGGTTAGGACTCCAAATGGCTGCAGCTGTGTCAAGCTGAGTCCCTACACACATGTGCTCACTGAAGTGAGGAAGCTTTGTGTTCACTCAATGGGACCGAAAGACATGGTGCGACTTTGTAACAGTCTCATATTTTCATTTCTGCTTAAAACATTCCAGTGCTGCTAACAAATAGGACTCCTTCCATTGCCATTAGCAAACCATCTCTCCCTTTAGACATCCTGACACATTAGCGTGCAAGTGAATGTAGGTCAGGAGCATCACTATCATCAATTTCTCTTTTGTGTTCTAAATTCTCTTCAATCCTCATGAGATAAGTGTGTGTGCTGGGGTCCGAAGGGAGAAATTTAATGAAAAATGCCATCCATTGTAAAAGGATGCAATTATCATGGTGTGTTCAGAATCTTAAACAAGAATCATCTGGAGAGGTCTTTCCATGTTGGAAAAAGATCAGAGCCAGGACTGCAGCATACTCATTAGAGTTGTCAACATGAGATCAACTCCACCCCACTCTCCCCACCCCACAAAATAGAGGGAAAAAAGTCACACAGAGAAGTGATAAATCATATGTTCATGTGTATACAAATATGCAGTGAATCCCACTCTTCTGTATTATTAACATACATGAATAAAAAACATTGTATAAAATTTAATGAAACATTGTACAAAAATTTAATGAAACTCAACAACAAAGTGAGACACAGACCTGCTTGTGTGCTATTGGATTGTATAAAAGAGAGTTATTCAAATAAATATAGAATAAGCACAGGAAACATGAGTCTGAACTTCTCTCATATAAAAAATGATGAATTTGTGCTATTTATAATTAAATCATTCTAAATTCTTTACTTATTCCCATTATTTCTTTCTCTCTAATGCTCAATCTGCAAAAGTCCTGATGTTATCAAACAGATACCATCATTTTTGTCTTTTGCGTGGATCTACTTTCCTTATTTTATTCCTCAAGCTGGTCACTAAGGAGCTGTGACCTAGTTGGAATGCTCCCAGAAAGAAAGGAACTTTTGCTCTTTACAGCCTCTTGGGGAATGACTGAGCTTATTAGATTTTTCTATTCCAATTAGATCCGATTAATTCCTTTCTCTGTTTATTGATGAGATTTTTAAAATCATTTTCTTCAATCTCAGTGAAGAAAATGGCCACAGCAATGGACCCTAAGCTGTCACGTGTGAGAGAGACTTGTGAGCAAGCATTTCTGGGATCCATACGTGCAATCTTTTTTCTTCATGATTCTTTAAGGGAAAGACAGTCTGATGGTGACAGCTTGCCTTGTATATATGCCTTCTCTAATAGTGTGGCTGGAGGTACAAAATGAGACTATGATGGCCACAACATGGCCCCAGGAGGCTACGTTGTATGTTGTGTGTGTGTGTGTGTGTGTGTGTGTGTGTATGTGTGTGTGTGTGTTTCACTGAAGGTGTGCAAAACAGATTTCAGAGAAAGGGGGTTCAATATACCCTGAAAGGCAATTTATACCACCCAGGCCAGAACTCAAGACAGCACATGGAGGTAGCAAGGAATGGGTTTCACTTCAAAGACACCTTTGTATCCAATTGAATAAGGTGTGGGTGCAACACCTGGCCTGATGGACTCCTGGGGTCCTCACCACACATCAAGTCAGCCTGGACCTTCAGCCCTCACTGTCACCATCCCCCATCACCCTCCCTCTTACTCATCCCAATCACCACACTGGCTGCCTTTGGGAGACAGTCATTGTAATTGATGTAACTTTTATTATTATTTAAAGTGCAGAGTTTGCAACAGCATCCACTAAGTTGTACATCCTGTGGCTTTGACAAATGCATAATGGCATTTATCCATAGTCTCTTATTAAATCGTGTGACTATCCTAATGACCTTCTCACATCCACCCAGTCACATACCATGCATTCCCCAGTCTAGACAAGTCTGTTTTCTGTTTGTTTGTTTGTTTGTTAGTTTATTTTGCCATCTGCACAGGACTCTGTGATCTTGAATGTCATAGAGTCAGGGTTTTTGATCCTGTTTGTTTTTGTGGTCTTGGAGATCAAACCCAAGGCCTCCTCTGTGCTAAGCTCTACCACTGAGCAACACTCCCAACCTTGGGTCACACAGGTGGAGTCCTCCAGCATGCAGCCCATTGACATTGGCTTTGTCACTTAGTAGCGAGCACTTTTAAGGCTCCTGGATGTCTTTTTGAGACCTGAAAGCTCTCTCTTTTACACTGCTCAATAATGAATTTTCCATTGTGTGGATGCACCACAGTTTGGTTTACTTACTAAAGGATATCTTGGTTGTTCGAAGTTTGAGCAAATATACATAAATCACCATAAATATTTATGTAGAAGTGGGTGTTTGGTGGCTTGTGCTTTTTATTTTTTGTCTGTGTGGACATAACTTTTCAACTGATTTGGGTAACAGCCAAGCAGTGCAACTGCTGGATCATATAGTAACAGTATGCTTAGTGCTGTGAGAAATCACCACACTGTGCTCTGAATTGGTCATAACAGTTTGCATTCCCATCATCAAAGAACAGAGGTTCCTATTGTTCTCAATCATTGCCAACACTTACTCCTTCCATTGATTTGAATTCTAACTATACTAACAGGTGTGTCATGGAATCTCATTATTTTATTTGGCAATTCTCTAAGAACAGCTTTGAATGTCTTCTTTGGTGATGTCTCCACTCAGACCTTTGCCAGTTTTTCCAATTTTTAATTTTGGTTCATTGTACACAAATGGAGGAAAACTATCATTTTTCTGGTTGTACACAAAGTGGAATCATATAATTTGCATATTCATACATATAAATAGGGTAATGATGTTTGTCCCATTCTATTATCTTTCCTTCCCCACCCCCTTCCCATGCCTCATTTTCCTCTATAAAATCCATCCTTTTATTGATACTTTTTGAGATTATCTACCATATGTGACCCGAATTTCATGTTTTCTAGCCATGTATTTCTCAGAGAAGTTTTTGGCCTTACTGTTCTGATTCATTAGTCCTTCCTTCAGAACACTGAGTTTTTGCATTTTACCTAAAATGCCTTTTGCCAAATCAGCTGGACTGTTTTTTGTGATCTTTTGTGATTTCTACCATTTCCCATTTGACATTGACACTTGTAGATAATTTTCAGTTTATTGTTGCTTTGGGGATAACTTCTGTGTCTAGATTCCTTTTCATGTATGTGATATCAAGCTGCCCTAGAACCATTTCTTGGATGATTATCCTATCTCCATTGCATTGCCTCACCTCCTCTGTCAAATTACTTAATGACATCTGTGTGGGTCTTTTGCTTTATATTCTCTACTATTGTCTGAGTGTCTTGTTTTCTGTTGATGTAATACTATTGTGATTACTGTCTATTTACTACAGTCCTGGAGACCACACAGTGTGAGTCCAGCTTGACTTAGCTTTGAGAAAGATATTCTGAGTCTTTTGTTTTTCCAAATACACCATAGAACCAGCTCATAAATATACATGAGGTACAGTCAATGTGGGATTTTGATTGGGATTGCGAAGAGTCTGCAATTTGGTAAAGACTTACAGGTTGCCAATATTGAGTGTTCCATCCACATGTGTAGTAGAGCTTTCCATTAGAGGTTTTAATCTCTCTCTAGAATTTTGTACCTTCTCTCAAATGTACCCTGTACATATTTAGTTATGCTTATACTAAAGTGTTTTTGAATATTGACCTAACTTCATATCCCTAGAACTAATCCCAATTGGTCATGGAATGAAATTGTTTATGTACAAGGTTAGATATGATTAATTATTATTTTCTTTCACATTTCTGCACGTGTGTTCATGGTAAATATTGTTCGGTACATTTCCTCCCTTATACACTTTTTTTTTCTTTTAAATATCATTGTGTGGTTTTGGTATCAGAGTAATTCTGACCTCAGAAAATTAATTAGGGGTGGTTCCTCTGCTTCTGATTTCTGTAGAGAATGAGGTATTTTCCCCTGAAATGTTTGGTAGAATTCACCTGTATACCCATCTGGCCCTGCTGCTTTCTCAGGAAAGCAGATAATAGAAGGTGAATATTTCTGATTCATTTCCTTAATAGATACGAGGCCATTTAGGTGAGCTAATTCTCATTTTGTGAGATTTGGTAATTTGTGTGTTTTAAAGAATTGGTTGGAAACTTCTTATTATCTGTTCTACGTTCTTTGCCAGTGTTCTCAGCTCTCCTATGCCAGGTGAGACAGGAAGGCAAAGAGGGATGGAGATGACTGATTTTTCTTCCCCCAATTTGGGTAAGGCTCTGGTAAATGTGTTGCATAGAATTTTGGCATTTGTTTAGGAGAATAGCTGGTGTATTTGTGAAGGCTTTCTTTCTGTGAAATTTTTAAATGTACATGTTTATGGAGTACATTGTGATAATTCCATACATTTATAAAATGTGTACTGACATACTCAAGAGAACTGGTGATTTCAGGTTCCCTATGCATTAAGCATTTCTTTATGTTGAGCATGTTCCAACCCCTCTCTTCTAGTTTTTTTAAAAATACATAATGAACTATTATAAACTATCATCAACTTACTTGCTGTAGAAGACCAGAACATTCTCCTATGTGACCCATTTTTCAACTTCCTTCTGTCCTCCTTACCCCTTTTTTGTCTGCCAAACTCAGGGTTCAAGTGATGGGTGATGGGGGATTAGAAATATAATACACACATGCAGATTTTGAAGATAAAGCTGGGATCAGGTGGAGGGCTGCTCTCTGATGGAGAAACAGATCTAAAGGGTTATGCCAACAATTTTTATTTATATATGTGTCATCATCAGGTTAAAGACGATGCAAGCATTTTTCTTTATACTCAGGAAAGTTAGAGAACTAGAGATATCTATGCAGCTCTTCCACAGTTACAATTCACAGTTGCAATGTGTAATGTTAGGAACTTTGTTCAGTGCTCAAGAAGGTCCAATGTTTAAAGTTACTGTTAGCCTGGAGGCTCAGGAGTAGCAGAGCTGGTGAAGCATCTTAGTTGTCTAGCATGGGAATTCCTCTATCCCCCAGCAGGCACTATGTGCCTGAGATCAAGGTTGGAGCAGATAAGAAACTTGCACAGAGTCTCCTCATGCAGGGCTTTACCATAACAGCTAAGCATCCTGTGCTCTTGCATGGAAACTTTCCCAGGCACCAGGAGCCCCACAGCATTGGGGTCATCAGAGATCCCCAATCTCAATCAGTGCTCTCCCAACCTCTGTCACTGCTCTCCACACCTGTCAGCTTCCCAGGGTCTCTATTCCACACTCTGCTTCTATGACAACAATAAGCTACTCAACCCTGCTCCCAACATGAGAAGCTAGTGGTTCTTGGACATACAGCCCGTGAAGACGTGGACCTTCACCTGAGGGTTGGGCTCTTGGAATTTCTCATTCTAAAGGTGATCAACACTGTTGACAGCTATCTGTCAATATCATCGCTCAGGTGTGTATGGTTCTCCACAGTCTCTGCTCTCAACCAAGGCAAAGAACATAACTTCTCCATACAGCCATGTGATCTTTTCCCAACACTTTATTATTGAAAATTTCACTAAGTTGAAAGAATTGTGCCTAGAGCAGCCTGATGAAATCATCATGCACCTTCAAGTCACATTCTGATGTTTTTGCTTTCTTACATGTCTTCCCCTCTACCCTTCCCTCCTCTCTCCATTCATTCCTGCAACCCCATTGCCCATCCATCCATCCATGTACCCACCCATCCATCCATCATGGGAGTTTCTTCTTCCCTAGGCTGCCATGATGATTCTCCTCCCAGGGCCATTTTGACTCACCAGGAAATATATTCCTAACTCCATAGCTCAGTTCCAGGGTTTCCTTCTCCTTGTAATGTTCCCTGTCACTCAGTGATCACTGGTTGCCTTACTCAGTCCCATCACTTGGTCCTGCATATGATTTAATAATGGTGTGAAGAATATTGTATTAAACTATGTAGAAATTGTCAAATATTTTCTGTTGCAACACAAGGAATAACTGCAGGAAAGCAGAAAGGTGGCCAAAGGAAGAAACTGATGAGAATCAGAGAGAGAGCAGAATATTAGTGAAGGCAGAGAAGGGAACTGCAGGAAGTAATTGGAAAGAGGCAGGTTCTCCTTCCACCCTGACCTGAGAATCAAATTTTCTGGCTTTGAAGCTTTGAGCATCAGAATCATTTTCCCATCCTTGGACCACATGTAGTCTTTCTATCCAAACAATATTTTAGGCCAGCTTTATCTCCTTTTTCCACATACTGTAGATGAGGGGCTTCATGAAGGGGGTGATGATAGTGAACCTGATGAAGGCTGCTGCACTTCAGGATGAGCTCTGGAGAGTTCTAGAACCAAGAGACCCTTAGAGTCACACAGTGAAACTGAACTGTGAGGCAAAACACAAAGCACATTAACTTTGCTCAGTTGTATAAATTCCACTTATGAGAAAACAGCATTAGAGTAAGAAAAGCTATGTTACAGCTGCACACACATGTTTACTGCTCTGTTTAGTTAACTGACAGAGGGATCAACGAAGGCATCCACTGATGGATGAGCAGAAAAATATATGTGGTACCAGCACATGGTGGAATATTATTCAGCCAAGGAAAGAATAGAGTCCTGTCACTCAGCACAATTTGGGTGGAACTGTAGGGCATCATGTTAAGTGAACTCACCAGGCAAAGAAAAAACTTACTCTCCATAACCACCCTCACAGGTGGTGGTTATGTCCTCAGAGCACACTTGATGTCCTTATTCCTCAGGCTGTAGATGAAGGGGTTCAGCATGGGGGTGACCACAGTGTACACCACAGAGGTTGCTGCAGTGCAGCATGAGTTTTGGGTCACAGCAGAACTGAGGTACACACCTAGGCTTGTGCCATAAAATAAGGAGACAACAGAGAGGGGAGAAGCACAGGTGGAAAAGTCTTTGTAATTGCCCTAAGCTGATGAGATTGCATGGATGGAGGACACTATCTTGGAGTAGGAGTAAAGGATGCCAGCGAGGGGACAGCAAATCAGTAGTAAAACTGAAAAATACATCATGATGTCATTAAGAAAAGTGTCAGAACAAGCAAGTTGGACCACCTGATCGATTTCACAGAAAAAGTGAAGGATTTCCAGGTCTGTGCAGAAGGAGAGCCAGGACACCATTAAGCTTGTAATAGAGAATTCAGAAAACTCACGATCCAGCATATCAGAACCAGCTCACAGAGCTGGGGATTCATGATGGCCATGTAGGACAGGGGATGGCAGATGGCCACAAACCTGTCATAGGCCATCACCGTCAGGAGGAAGATGTCCAGCCCTATGAAGAGTATGAAAAAGCACATCTGTGTGATATAGCCTGCATAGGTAATGGCCTTGCTCTGCGTCTGGATGTTCACCAGCAACTTTAACACAGTGGTGGAGGTGAAGCAGATGTCCACAAAGGACAGGTTGGAGGGGAAGAAGTACATGGGTGTGTGCAGGTGGGAGTCTTAGATGGTGGCCAGGATGATGAGCATGTTCCCCAGCACAGTGACCAGGTACATGGAGAGGAGAAGCCCAAAGATGAGAGGCTGCAGTTCTGGATCCTCTGAAAATCCCAGTAGAAGGAATTCTGAAATCTGTGTGCTATTCCTTGGTTTCATGTGGTTGCTGTGACTATGAGAGTGAGGGGGGTGGCTGGAGAGAGAGGGAGGAGAGAGAGAGGGAGAAGATGCATTACTAACCTTTAATTTCTATTTTTCTCTAATTTCTATTTCATGGTAAAGATATCGCTTTTATATTTCATCTGAAACTGGTCCCCTTTGAAGGTTTCACCTTACACATTATTGAAAAATTCCTTCCCATGAATTTCTCAGCATGTCTTCAAGATGTCATATATTCTACAATTATACTGAGAAATTCCTAATGCATTTGAAGAACAAAAATTGAATATTAATCATGTTCTAGGAATATAATAGAGAAACTGTGGATAGTGTCCAACTCAACAGCATCCCAGCTGAGCAGTGCAGCAGCTTTGGAGTCACAGGGTGTGGGCGTTCACCCAGGGATGACGTGGCTGACCTGGACTGTAGCTCCCTGTTTCTGGGGCCCGACATCATGAGAGGGTACTGTATTACATACCATCAGCCTGGAAAATATCAAAATTGATAATTCCAAGTAATTTTTTTGTACTGAAAATCATTTTTACGTATTCATAAAGTTAAACCCAAATAATTAGTTTGATCCTCATGATTTGGGTCCTGTCTGCATACTATTCCCAGGTCTGCTTGCTTTGAAACCATTCACACACACACACACACACACACACACAAACAAACACACAGAGCACATGAGTTAACACCACACCTTTCTTACCCCAACCACACTATTCAAAGGAAGGGATACAAGGCAAGTTTTCAATTTCAGATTAACTTTTCCCTAAAGAATGAAGCAACAGTACTCAGGAAATCCAGTCTGTCAATCTCCCGACACAGTAAACCTTGGAGATCTGTTTCTGTATGGTCATTATCTGCCCTGTGTTTAAAGAAACAAAAAATATGCTTAATAAACAGGATGGGGTGCTAAAAGGACATGAGGGGAGAAGAGTCTAAGAGGCAGAGGTACACAGGAGACTGGATGGAAGGAGAGCCTTCCTTGATTCCATTCCCTCAGCGGCCATCACAATGATAAGGGATCAAAACAAAAAGATCATCTTTACAGTGTGTAGAAACATGCATATCAGCATTCAAGTATGAAAAGTGAATGTTGTAAGCCAACAATCCACTGAAGAAAGTTCACCAAAGACAACAAAATGATCTCCCCACTCTTCCCAGGAAAGTGAGAGTATCAACAGGAATATTGTGTAATAAGGGGTACAGAGTGATCATTTACTGCATGTAAGCAATGTGGGATACTTAGTGCCCTAGCATCTCCATCTCCCTCAACATTGATGACGCCTGTGTGTGGGGAACAATCATAATCTTCTCTACCAGCTATTCCAAATCTACAAGCAGCAGCTGTGACCTGGGTTACCCTGCTGAGCTAGAGAGCACTAGAGTCATTCCTGCTGTGAGCTCCACCCTGTGTCCCTGGACATCCTCTCAGGTCCTTGCTCAACATCCCCAGCTCTGGCAGCCACAGCTTCTCCACTTCAAGGACTGATCTCTCTTGTGACAACAGGTGTTAAATTGCCACCTTCCTTTTAAGTATCATAAATGCATGAATGAATAAAATACGAAGGCAAGCAGACCTTCCAGCAGCTCTATAACCACAATCTCTCAGCTCAGGCACTTCTGGTTTGGCTCTGGGATGACCTTAGGACAGTGTTCTTGGTGGCCATTCTCTGAACCTCTCCTGCAGGGCCTCCTGGCTCTCACACTGACCTGGATGAGCACTCTGAGAGGAAGAAAACCACAACATCCTGTTCAGTCCAAGGTGGAGCGTTCTGAGGGACAGCAGCAGAGAAGACATATAGAGTTCCCCAGACTTCTCATTAGGCACATCCTCATTATGGTATCGCTGGACACATGATTAATTCCCCTGCTGGACAGTGCTCTGCTCCAAGGGTGTTTCTCTTTCCAGCAGATTCTCTATTCCCCAGAGACATAGTATAAAGTCAGGAGAATGCAGCCTATTACTATATCTCATACCCTCTTCTCTCATCCAGAGATTTACCCTCATGACACCTGAGCTGAAGTTCTCTCCCAGGTCTGACTCAAGGAACCTACCTTGACTAGGTTCCTTGGATCTCCAAACCCTGAAAAGTGTTGGGTACACAGCCCCTGGCACCTCCAGGACATTTCTATCCACCTCTTCAACCATGCTTATAAACTGTGGGTACCACATTCATGGCTTTAAGACACTGTCCCCAGAACAACTAGAAGATCAATTAAACAAATATTCAGATTTGTCATTTAGTTTTCATTGATAAAGACTTTGGTAATTATTATAGATAATATTTAGATCTTTCATGCCAGCAGCTCTGAGATTAGTACTTAAAATAATCTCATTTATTTTTCACATTGAACCCTTCTAGATGGGTACAGTGTCATCCCCCTGTCACCCCAGCTTCTGAGGAGGCTGTGGTGAGAGAATCACTTGAACCCAGGAGTGCTGGGTCAGCCCAGGCACCATGGCAATGCTCAGGTCATGCAATTTAGGGAGCCGTGTTCACCAAGTGCCCTGCATCTGCAAAGCATGGACTTTGGTAAACCTTCTGATATCTTCAGAAAACTCTCCTCCTCTCTGCTCACTGGGGAG
>JAJEJO010005487.1:80693-259359 GCA_020662805.1 Glaucomys volans | reverse complement strand
AAAAAAAAAAAGTAAAAAGGTCTGGGGGTGTAGCTCAGTAGTAGAGTGTCCCTGAGTTCAATCCCCAGGACAAAAAAAGAAAAAGAAAAAGAAAACCATTAAAATAATGAATAAATAAATAAAATCAGAATGTATCTTATTACAGGTATATTTAACATGGTAATGTTTCTCAAACCCCCCAAAGCATGTTACATCAGTGATGTATCTAACAGTCTTAGACTTGAGGACATAAAATAGGTGTCACTCTTTGAGGAACTGCTTGAGTCAAATACTGCACTATGAGCTCTACTATGGCGTCTTGTTTACTCCATGACCAAAATGGGAAGCAGGTTTTGTGTTATGTACCAGCTCCACGTGATTGGCAGAAACTGCCCTGAGCATTGCACTGAAACTTCCAGGGCTGGTCTGAAGAGTGCAGTGATTGTCTACCATGGAAGTGGGAGGGACAAGGACCTTGTCCTAGGTGGTAGGGTCTCTTATTTCCATTTTACAGTCATGGGTTCTGAAAAGTTAAACAGCTGTTCCAGGTCCTAAAGTTAGGAAATGACAGATAGGATTGGAACTTAGGTGTGTCTGATTCCAAAGCTCACTAATTTTTATTGCCTCAATAAATATATTCTGGGAAAACAGAGTGAGTCAAGTGCTGGAGCATTTACTAACAAATTTCTGCCCTCTGTCATCATCTAGATATTATAAGGAGAGTCTGAAGGAAGCAGTGACTAAAGGGAAGTCTGAGGAGCTTTACAGAGGAGCTGACATTCATGTTGTCATTAAAGAGATATCAGGAGTATGATAGCTTTTCTCTTGCTGTGACAACATACTGAGAAAATCAACCTGAAGAGGGAAAGATGTATTTTGGCTTACAATTCCAGATATTTCAGTCCATGGTCACTTGGCTCCCTCACTTTGGGTCTTTGGTGGGGCAGAACATCATGGCAGGGAGCACATGATGGAGCAGAGCTGCTCACCTTATGGCAGTCAGGAAGCAAAGTGAAAGAGGGGGGACTTTGAGTCCCAATGCACCCCTCAAGATTGCACTTACAGTGGTCACTTCTTCCAGCAAGGTCCCACCTCCTAAAGTCTTTACCACCTCCCAGTAGCACCACCAGCTGGGGACCAGGCCTGCAATGCACAAGCCTTAGGAGAACATTCTAGATCCAAACTTTAATAGGAGTTTACCATTTGGAGAAGAGTAGAAAGGCATCCAGGAAGAAGGAACAAGTGCAAAGGCCTGGGGGCAAGAAAGTAGATGGCATATTCAGGGATGTTCTTCTCCAACACAGGATAAAGGATTTAGCTTAAAGAAGAATGTGGGATGGGCAGAGCTGATTTGGGAAGGGACACTGGAATTCTGTTGTGAAGGGCCTTTTGTACCTGCTAAGGTGTTTCGATTTCATTTTATAAATAGAAGGGAATTGTGGGAGAATGAAGCCAGGGGTGACATAAAGGCTGCAGGAAATGGGAGGAGGCAGAAGTGAGGCTGGTTGGAGGTGGTAACTGTGAACAAAAGGCAGGCAGGGCCAGTGTCGTCTGTGGTTCCTGCAGACTTGAATTCACAGGGACTTGTTTCCAATCTGTGGTTGTTAATTTTTGAATGTGAGCTTATTTCTGGTTGACATTAATCTTTAGAAATTCTCAGGAGCTACATGGGAGATGCTGATCTCGAGAGCACTTGTGTTTGTGTCTGCTGGAGACAAGGGGGTGCTGCTGCTCTGGGCCTGCTTAGCCTCCTTTGCTTACTCATGGGCTGTGACCCAACTTTTGCTGCTGCTTCAGCCTCCCCCTTTCCAGGTCAGACCCCCTCAAGGATCCAGTTCACCTCTTCCACCCTTGGCTTCCCTCTTAATATCTCTCTTCTGCTTGGGGTTTACATTTGTGGTTGGTTACCTTTCCTCTTCCCTCACGAGAGGTGAATAATAACACCCAAGTACTTTCTAATGTTATCTCCAGCTCAAAATCTAGGGGCTTTGATTTTAAAATGGGAAATGAACAAATGATACATGTTCCGAACAACAACAAAACAACAACAACAACAAAAACTGAAGCTGCAAAAACAGAGTTTGAGCCTACACCTATCTTTAGGAGAACAAAAACATCACGCCTGAAGCCAGATCTAATTTATAAGAAATAAACCAATACACAAAAACCAGTTTAGCAGTAATTGAAGAACAGAGTACTAGCCTTACTGATTAGATGTGTTTGTTAATTGAGGGTAGGCTCAATTTTTTTACACAATCGCATCTGTATGAAAGCAATCTTTCTTTGTTAATGAAGCAACTTTGTTAATATAATTTGCCCTGTATATCTAGGGCTTACAATGAAGTAGGCAGCAGCCTGGAAAATGTATATTTACTTGTGTTCGGGTGTGTGCCCAAATGCACGTGCAGTGCTGATGGAATCTGTGCATCCCGTGAAGAGCTGCAGCCCATCCACCAGGATTTCCTGAGCACTGATGAGGAGCCAGAGCGGTGAAAGACTCACTGCCTTCCCCTTGGCTTCATGAAGCCACTTGCAAAAGCCACGTGGAAGCCATGGGAGGATTGTGCCTGTGGTTCCATAACAGTGGGGATTGGCCAAGAGTTGGCATCCCTTGTTCCTGGCTCCTGAGAGTACTAATGCTCTTAAGAAGCCCTCTCTTCCTGAATTGACCCTTGGCGGCCCTCTCCTCTGCACTGGCAGTGACGGTCAAGGATGCAGTGAAGGGCTCATTCTCCACATTGAAACCCCATGAACTACAGACTAGAAATCTGGAATGTGCAATTAGGTCCTTCCATCAGCTTCCAGGGGATTTTTAATGATTTGTTCTTTTCTTTAGGCCTCTTCTCTCATCTTTACAAACATTCTTTCTTTCATTTTTTTTTTTTTTTTTGCGGTGCTGGGGTTTGAACCCAGGGCCTTATGCTTGTGAGGCAAGCACTCTACCAACTGAGCTATACCCCCATCCCTACAAACATTATTTCTAAGGCCCCTTGTGATTGATTCAAACGTGCCATAATGAGTGGGAGTGCTCTTCACTGTCCTGGGTTTCGATCTCCTGTTCATCTCTCTGCCGCTGTCTACTTTTATCTTGACTTTGCAGTTAGCTCATTTTTCGTCCATTTTCTAGCTACTCATCCACCTGTGTTAATCATCTTTCTGTGACCATCATAAAATAACTGAAATAATTGTGTTTAAAAAAGGGCAGGTTTATTTTGGTCCATGGCTTCAGAGGTTTCTGTTCATGGTTGGTTGGCCACATTGTTTTTGTGCTTGTGGGGAGGCAGCACATTGTGGTGAGAGACTGTGGCAGAGGAAGGAGCTCGCCCTATGGCATCTAGGAAGCGAAGACAGAAGTAGAGAGGTCAAGTTCCTTCAAGGACTTGGCCCCAGTGACTAACTTCCTTTTATCAGGCCTCACCTCCTAAATGTACTAATGCCTCCCAGTAGTGCCAAGGACTGGGAACCAGGCCTTCAATACATGGGCCCTTGGGCAATGCCAGTTCTATGCTAAGTGTCACCAATGTCATTGTTCATTACTATAATCCTGCATTTGGCTGACTCTAATCTGTTATAGACCAGAAAGCTAGAATTCTAAATTCATTAAGAACTAGATGTGAAAATTAATATGGAATGATTAAGTAACTTATGGCCTGCCCATATGACAGAACAGCAAGGAATTCATAATCATTATCATCATGATTATAACACTAGAATTTATTATTTGATGAAATGTAGAATAAATGGTTTGGTGTTCAAATATGTACACAGGAGTTGGAAAGAAATACACTTAAATTAAATTAGTTATGTTCACAGGGCGATTGCATTTCCTTCATGCTGAGCTTTTGTGCCTTTTCTTGTGCTTTTGGCAGGCATTTCCTCAGCAGGCTTGGATGCCTGCAAGTGTCCACCCCCCTGGGGTTTAGTGGCTTCTGTCCTCCAGGGACTGCTTCTGTACTCTCAAATCCAGAAAAAGGAGATTGTGCTACACACAAATAAATTGCCTAGGAGTAGGATGGGGACAGAGAAGTGGCTCAGGTGGAGGAGATTTTCAAGTTTAGGTGCTTGCTGGCCCAGGCCAGGAGAAAGCCACTTCAGGCCAGAGACATTAATAGAAGCCGGGTAGAACTTTGACGGGAATAGCTTCTATTTCAGCTCCGTCCAGGCTGTACCAGAGATCAACAGCACAGGGTTATTTATACTTTTCCTGGGCTGAGTACCTGAATCCACAGTCCTTTTGGATTGACGAGTGCCCTGGCTGCTGTGCCCCACCCCACCCAACTGTGTCTCCATTAGGCCTGTGTCTCTCCACACCCCACTGAGTTCATAACAATTTTCTTTTGTGATTAACACATATAAATTGTTCTTCACTATAATTTTCACTGGGAAAAACCAGTCCCCAGATGAAAGTGGACGACATGTACCACTGAGGAGATGGTAAGATGGTCCTTAGCTATAGAAATCCAGCTGTGGATAAATTAAAACTTGAAATGTTGAATCCAGGTGTGGCTCAGAGTCTGTCTACTCAATACAAAAACAAGAAAGACTATTTATGCATCAAGCTAGAATCCATGCTTTTGAATAGGTTTTCTGTGACTCTGGTCCCATAGTTTTTATTATTAAGAATTGGGAAGGACACGTATATTTGAGGTTCAGTTTCACTACCACCTATGGGAAAATACCTGTACCGATCTGGAAATTTGTGAAGATTCTTAGAGATGTCAGGGGCCCCCACATTCATGATAGCCTCAGATTCAATCTTCCTGACATTTTCTCTTGTGAGCTATAGGACTGAAAGAAGCAGCCATTCCTAATAGACTTTTAATTCCTATCTCATTACAGGACTATACTCCTGGACTATAGTGTAATGCACTATAAATTCTGTCTTTCCTTCTTTGGAATAACATAACTGTGTTGTGTTATACTTTTTATTAATATAGAATTATTCTAATGAATTTATTTAAAATATACCACAAGGTATGTATTCCTGTTATTTTTAGAAGCCATTTTTTGGGAAACATATAATATCCCTTTATTAAATAGCATAATTATGTAAACTTCAAGTCTTTTTCTCTCTCAGTGTGTGGAGGAAACAGTATACAGATACTTTGTTCTGAGGATTTTTTATTGGTTTTTCTTAGTTATACCTGCAGTAGAATCCATTTTGATGAAATTATACAAGCATAGGCTATCTTATTCTAATTAGGTAGAAGCCACTTTGTTACATGCTGTAGCTTCAACAACTCAGCATCTGACCTTCCTCCACATCTGAGAGGCCCTGGTGCTGCTCAGTGGAAAGAGGATGGTGTCTCTCCTGTCCCATTAGCTGGGATGGATGCTGTCAGCACATAGTGACAGAAAAAATTGAATACGTGTCCAGGTCGAACTTGCCTCTTTCCCAGGCTGTGCGATTCCCTCAGCACCCATTTTAGGTTATGTGTGCTTGTCTCTCCTCCCCTTCTAGATCACAGGCTCTTTATTGAATCATAAAGTGAGCCCCAGAGATGTTGAGTGAGCTGCTCAAGGTCACCCGGGCAGGGAGCAACTGCGGTGGGGCTGGAGTCCAGGGCCGGTTCAGCCTGTTTTATAAGATCAGCACATCATGGGCTGTGCTATTTTGGGGAATTCCTGTTCAGAGCCACAGCCATTTGCATCAGCCTGTGCACATCTCAGGGGGGTCAACTTCCTCTGTATTGTCCAGAAGCAGGTGGAAAACGGCAGTGCATCCCTTAGTGACTTAATGAATTGCCCGTCGCCATGGACATTACACAATCTTATATTTTCAAAGTCACATCAGTGCTGATGAACTTCAGGACACAAGGCCCTGGTTTTAGTATTTGAGGAATCAAAGAACTCAGGCCTTTTCTTTTCCTCAAATTCATGTCTTGCCCATGTCTCTGTCTCTCATGTGGCTGAGGGAAAGATTCTGAGCTGGCTCACTGGATTCCTAACATTGCTGGCAGCAATGTTAGGAAGCTGGCCATGCACAGCGTGGGTGCCCATGTGAGGGTGCGCACGGGCACGGCCCGAGCCTGCCAGCCAGAGTGAGTAGATACAGCATGTGGGAGCAGCCACTGACATCTGACATGCACTTCTTGGATTCAACTTCCAGGCGTCCGTTCCAGAGAAACACTCTCACCTCACAGAGGCAAGTACAAGAACCAGCAGACGGTCCAGCAACAGGGAAACTGCTCGTTAGGCTGCGGGGTGGCCATTCTCTGGGATATTAGGAAGCAGCTTGACAAAATGAGGTGGCTTCTTATATGCAAACCTGGAAAATTTCCAAGGCATGTTATTCAGTGACAGCTCAGAAAGGAGCGTGTGGGGAGGAGCCACGTGCTTCAATGTGGGAAAGGCCTGGGGGCTGCACACCCACACGTGGTGACCTGCGTCCCTCCATGGGGGGCAGTGACAGCAGGGGATGGGCTTTCCTGGGTAATGTGGATGTAACAGTTTATTTAATTGCTGCTCATTGATGAGCAGTGGTTTCCAGCTGTCCGTCCATTTTCTTCTGCTTTAGAAGAATACCACCCCCTGGGAAACTCTAAACGGCAGAAGTTGATTTGGCTCATGGCTCTGCAGCCTGGGAAGTTAAAGAGCGTGTGTCATGACATGGTAGAAGCCCAAGTGAGCACCCGTGAGACAGAGAGGAAATAAGGCCAAACTGGTCCCTTCCATCTGGAGCCCACGCCTGCCATAGTTGACCCACCCCCAGGAGAGTGAGCGCAAAGCCCTCCTGACCACATCACCGCTTAAAGGGCCACCTCCTGACCCTGCTGCAGTAGCAATGAAATGTCAACCATAGCACTGGCATTTCAATGACAATACCATCACACAGAGATGTCTTTACCTGGTGTGTGGGTATATCTGTGAAACTCCCAGAAACAACTGGGGGGAGAAGCAAGGGCAACCACCTTGGTCATTTGATAAATATCACAAAATTCCCCTCCTGGAAGCATACCATTTTGCCTGCCTATCACTAACATAGGAATGTTCCTCTAAAATAAATTGAGGTGAACTTTACATAATATAAAATTAACCTTTTAAAAACATACAGTTCAGTGGCACTTAACACATTCACCGTGTTATGTGGGGTAGAGACTTTTGCTTTGTCTGCAATATTTCAGAAGGGCTCGCAATGAGAAATGCATCCATGTGTTCTTTGTTTAATTAAAATTGAAAAGAAAAATAAAAGAGTCTGGGCTTCCGAAGCAGACAGCTCCGGGTCTGGATGCAGGGACCACTCTTCACTAGTCATGTGACTCGAGGGAAATTACTTACTCCATGCAAGGCTCAGCTCCCACATCTTGAAGAAAACTTGCATGTGGGGTTAATGAGGAGATTCTATGCATGAGTATAAGAAAAGCAACTGTCTCATCACCACAGGGAATGTTGGTTGCTTTCTCCCCCATGACGTGGGAGGCAAGGCATTCATAGACTCTGGCCCCAGAACCCCTTTCTCTGTGAGATCTTGGGCAAATTCCTCACCCTTTCAGAGCCCCAGTTTCTGCACATGCCAAGTGAAGATTGTAGATGGTAGTAAAGACTAAGATGATGCATATGAAGAGCTTAAAATGGTACCAGCCACACATTGAATGCTCATGAATTAGGGATTGGTAGGAGTTTTTGCCAGCTCTTGGCACTGTGCCTGGGGCCTTAGGGGTTCAGTGGGTGAAAGATCCCCTGAAGCTGTAAAGTCTCCTTCTCTCTGCCCTCTCTCCCAGCGCCATTGGTGCCAACCCCCTGTACTGTGACTGCCACCTCCGTTGGCTGTCTAGCTGGGTGAAGACGGGCTACAAAGAACCAGGCATTGCCCGCTGTGCTGGGCCCCCAGACATGGAGGGCAAGCTGCTGCTCACCACGCCTGCCAAGAAGTTTGAATGCCAAGGTGAGCCTGGGAGTATGCAAGAAGGGTGGTGGATGCTGGTTACAACCCCACCTCCTGCTGCCAGGTACCACAGGACTCGCCCAGCCTGGGCAGGGCCTTCCAGGCACTCTAGTGTCCTTGTGGTGACCGCTGGGTGGGGGTTCAGGTGACAGGAAAGAGGCACCTGCTGCATGTTAGGACGGCTACCTTCCAGTCCCGACATACAGCGAACAAAAAAAGCCAGGCAGAAAAACCTCAGGCCACCAGGCTTTAATCCTCCCAGTGTTTATATAAGAAAGATAAAAATAGCAGCAGTGTTTCCGGAAGCGCCCGGCCTCCGCAGGCCTCCGCAGGAGCAGCACTCGGCCCTCTGCTAGAAATTGCGCTCGCCAATTAGCTTAAGCCCTTCTCGGTCCCTGGCGGAGCCAGTGGGCCAGCTGCGGCTCTCTTGACATTTGCAGAAAAGCCTGAGCGTGACTGGGGGCTTCTTCCGGCTTGGCTCTGAGGCCGTTCACCTCGCGCCCCTGTAAATACTTGCTGGGGGATTGATTGACTGACTGGCCCACGGCGGGGCCCCAGAGGCCCTGCCCGGGTAGACAGGTGGCTGAGCGGCTGCTCCAGACCTGGCTTTATGTGCAGGGGGCCGCTGGAGGAGGGCTCCAGGGGTTTTGGGGGCACGGCCCTTGCTCTCTGCAAGTTCGGAGGCCACCATCGGAAATGAAACTGACAGCGGTAGGTTAATGAGGAAGCCACGGGCCACCCTGGTGTAGGATGCTGTCACAGCAGCAACAGCTCAGGGGCCAGCTCTGTGGCGTGGCTCTTGGGAGCCAGCCAATTTACACTACGTGTACTCAGTATTTATTGAATGGAGTGGGGTTGGCACTGGGGTTTTGTTTTTGTTTTTGTTTTGTAACTTTTTATTGAAATACAACCTGCATACAGAAAAGTACACAGATCATGAGAAAAGAACCCAGTGAATCCTCACTAACTGCCCAGGTAGCCGGCACTCAGGTCAGAAAACAAACCCCACCTGTTCTCTGGAAGTCCCCCTGGTGTCCACTCAGCTTACTGGAAGGGGTTTTTATTTGTGCTCCTGGCTTTTTGGCAGAAGCAATATTCCAGAAGAAGCCTTATGGATAAACTTGAGTTGACTGGCCTGGTTTTCCTGTTTAATCTCTCGAGGTCCTAATGCCCCTCATAGGTGACACCCAGCTAGCACAGCCTCTGGCCTCTCTGCCCACTTCTATAGCCAGTGAGGCCTGGAGGGGCTGGAGAGAGGCCTGCTGCAGTCAGGGAGGTGACAGGAAGGGTCTTTCCTGCCTTAGGCTTGCGGAAGAACTTGAAGGCAAATGGACTCTGATGTGGCCTCCTCACAGAGCCAAGCCCAGGTGCCATGCTCCCTCTCTGCTGAGGCGGCCACCTTTCATCAACCTGGTCAGGGGGCAGCAGACTTGGGGCAATGTGCTCAGAAGGGTGTGAGGGGGCAGAGGGAATGTCAGCTGACTTTAGGAATAATGACCATACCATTCTCACTCTGATGACATGGCCCTAACTGTCATGTGTGTGGCACCAAGCACTCTGGATTCACTCATGTGGTCCTTCCTACCCGGTGAGGCAGGGGCCAGCATTGGCCCATGTTATAGAGGAGGGTCCAGAGGCTGGAAAATGGGTGGTGCAAGGGTGGTGCACGATCTTGAGGAAACACACTGAGGGGCAAGAGTCTCCTTGGGGAGAGGATGTCCCACCACTCAGCAAAGCTGGGCTTTTCAGGGCTTAGGGACTCTGGGCCTGACTCTGTGCTGCTACTTCCCCTCTCTATGCTTACATCCTGCCACCACAGGTCCCCCCACTCTGGCTGTCCAAGCCAAGTGTGATCCCTGCTTGTCCAGTCCATGCCAAAACCAGGGCACCTGCTACAGTGATCCCCTGGAGATGTACAAGTGTGTCTGCCCTGGCGGCTATAAGGTGAGTGGAGGCTGAGCTGGGAGGACATAGGCTGAAGGGCACAGCTAGGCAAGGTCAGGTCTATCCTGTTTTCCAGGTTGTCCCCAGTGCCCAGGGCAGTGCTTGGCTCAGAGAAGGCACTTGAGTGAAACAGTCATCAGTGATCTAATGTGTGGATGGATGAATGGATGGATGGGTGAAGGAAAGAATGATCAGGAACTTCTGGGACAAGGAGGCTGACCACTGAGAGGCTGGCCGTCTCTACTCAACACACTAATACCCAGGTCTCCCTGGAGTCCCTGTTACTGATCTTTACCCCCAGGGCCGAGACTGTGAGGTATCCCTGGATAGCTGTTCCAGCAGCCCTTGTGGAAATGGGGGGACCTGCCACGACCAGGAGGGCCAGGATGGCGGCTTCACGTGAGTGGCCCTGGGGGCAGGAGTCTGGATGGGAGATGTGCTGATGGGCCCAGCACCAATACCTTGGTGTCCTCCTTCCCCAAGGGGACAGCCCAGGCCTCCCTGTGCTCCAGGAGGTGATGGGGGTGGAGGCTCAGGGGGAGCAGACAATGCTGCATGTCACAGCAGTGAATTTCACCCCGAGATAAACGCAGAGAGCCCAGGGGACTGCCAGTCACAAAGGAAATGCTCACAGAGTGAGCTGGGGCTTACCCTGCTCTGCCGCTTCCTGCTACGGCTCACTTCCTGCTCTAACAAGTGTGGGTGCTGAAGGGTCTTTCCAGGACACTGGGAGGCAGTGTCTGGAGCAGATTGGAGGCATCTAAAATTCTGTCTCCATTAACCCCCAAACTTCTCTAAGCTGAACGGTCTGCTGGCTGTGCCATTCGTCTGAAGGCCGGTGGAGACCGCTTCTCTTGTCCAGCTGCCCCATGCGCCCCAAGGAACAGTGGAGGCTGCCATTGGGTGGGAGGCCTATCCAGAAGTGGTGCCAAGTCACCGTCATTCCCTCTGGAGTCCTCCCCAGATTTCATGACTTGCACTGACCACTGCAGAGAGTGGACAGCGCTTTGGCCCCACCAGGAGCGCTCATTTCCCACTGTAGCGTGCAGAGGCCAACCTCAAGATCTGGTCTCTAAGGTCCATCCAGTGATTACGTCAACAACTAAGCCCCTCCCACCGATCTGCTCCGCCTCCTTGCCCCCACCACCCTCCCATAGCTTTTCCGAGGAGTACATAGTGTTTAGTTGCTGGAAAATAAATTGGCAGCTGAACAAATTGGCTCTTGAGAAAATGAGGTTGAATCTACCAGCAGAAATGGCCAAACCTGCCTCTGCAAACCCAAATTACCAGACGTAAAACTCGAAACTCTAAGTGGCCTCTCCCGGCGGCGTCGCCTTGGAAACGCGTCCTTGGAATCGGCGCCCTCCTCCTGCTTGCAGCCTGGGCCGCAGCCCCAGCAGAGCGCCCTCCCCGCTCCACAGACAGCTCTGCGGGACTGAGACACCCCGGAGCAGCCCTGCAGCCCGGGACGCCTGGGTGGGCCCTCCAAGTCCACCCCGCGAGCCGAGGCTCACCCGGCCCCTGCCCACTCCCCCGGTCCTATCCTTAGCTCCCGCCAGAGGGGGCTTTTTGCAATGCAAAGCGACCCTGTCATCCCTGCTTAACATGCTCCACCCACCGCCACCCCCATCCCACACACACACGCCATTAAAATTAAACTCTAGAACGTGCCCTGCAGCTGTGGTCTTCAGAGGGCTTTACCCGCCCCCCCCCAGACAAAAATTTAAACTATACCACCTCCCTCAGACTGACAGCTAACATTTTTCATTAAAATAAAGTTTAGTTTTTCTACACTAAAACTGTAGATCAGGGCTTAGATATTGTGCATATTATTAATATTTAAAGATGAAACAATCACTTTGTCACTCTTTCCTCATCCTCCAGTGGCATGGGGAAAGCGTTGCAATTTGACACCATTTTTAAATGCCCTGAATGGGTTTCTCCGCAGCAGGGAAATGCTTCCCTTCCTTTCTTCTCCTGGAGCTAGGGTTTCCGCTGTGCTCCCCTCCCCTTCTCAGTATAGTGTGATGGGATTTTATGCCCCGCAGTCTTTTCTGGAGCGCCTGCTGGCTTCTCTGCCACCAACACCGGTATAAGTGTTAACATTTAAAGTCTTCTTTTTTGGTATTTCTTGTCAACATAAGTCTGATTAGCTTCTTTTGCATTGAGTTATCATTACAATTACCATACAACCATTTAAAACAACAAAACCATATGACTGGTAGTTTTATATATGAAAGTAGATATTTCCGGCTGAGGTTGTGGCTCAGCCCTAGAGCACTTGCTTAGCACGTGTGAGGCGCTGGGTTCCATCCTCAGCACCCCATAGATTAAATAAATGAATAAAGTTATTTAAAAAAAAATTTTTTTTTTTAAGTAAATATTGCTAGACTGTGTCCCTTAAGGAAACTTACGGGAATGGACAAGGTGCTTTTCTGGTGTTCTTTTCTTCTCTGAACTGGTTCACGTGTCCACAGGTGAAGGGACAAACTGGAGAGGGCTCAACAGCCTGGTTGTTGGTTTTGATTTTATAGATTTAAATGCTGGGAAAGATTGTTCACATAAATACACCAACAGGATAGGAGGAGTTTTATTATAGCCATGTCACTCAGTTCTTTCAAACTCTTCCCAGTTGATGTACCAAACCCTTCAGAGTGATCTGTCACCAAAGGGTTTTTTTAATTTATTTTTCTGTTTTTTTTGGACACAATATCTTTATTTATTTTTTTGTTGTGATGCTGAGACTCAAACCTACTGCCTCACACATGCCAGGCAAAAGCTCATACCACTGAGCTACAGCCCCAGCCCCGCCAAAAGTGTTTTTAATGCTCTATCAGCTGACAGTTCACTGACGTCTCCCATCCTTCGCAGCAAGCAGAACAGGAAACCTCTTGACTTACAAAAGACTTTGTTCCCTTTTCTCCACATCAGTGTCTCCAGTTGTTATTTTACTGGGTGCCTCCAGTACATCCCACCTTGCACTTGGGATGCTTCAGGGCACCTTTTGGAGCCCTGGACAGAGCAGTTGGACCTTTGAAGAGTGGGCTGTCAATTGCTCAGACCCCTCTCTGACCCTCACACCTCTTGGAAAACTTCAGGTGCCTCAGGGGAAGGTGCACCCTGGTTTGAAGACCACTGATCTCCAGGACCCTCCACAACCCAGCTCCTGCTCCCCTCAGCCCCTTTCTCCCTGAAGTCTGTGCTCCACATGGTACCCCTGAGCTGCGTGGATGAACAGGGCCCTTCCCAGAGAATTGTGCATGGGAAGTCAGGCTTTTGAACATTCCTATGTCCCCACTGCCTTCCCTCCACTTCTTGCTCCTCCCATCTGGGTCCTCGATTATGTCAATTTGTCCTTTCCTTCAGGAAACCTGCCCCTGATCAACCCCAGCAAAGAGGAGTTAGGTGTCCTCTGCCTCTCCACCCATGCCCTGGTTTCAAGTGGGTCTACCACCCTGTACTCACGCCTCTGCTGGGGTCACCCATCTCCTACTCTAGACTGAGATTGGGTCCTGTGAGGGCAGTGCCTGTCTTATTCACCTATAACCTTGACAGCCCCTGCCAAGGGCCTGGCCCAGAGTAGAAACCCTGATCCTGGGGAATGATGATCCTGACTGGGGGCCACAGGCTTCCATCTCTGCCCCAGGAAGGCTGCCTCTCCCTCCTCCCATTCCCCACAGGTGCTCCTGTCCCATCGGCTTCGAAGGACCAACCTGTGAGGTGAACACGGATGACTGTGTGGAGCATGCCTGTGCCAATGGGGGTGTCTGTGTGGATGGTGTGGGCAACTACACCTGCCAGTGCCCCCTGCAGTACACGGGTAAGCATGGTGGGGGCCAGAGCGCACGCCTGAGCCCTGTGCTGTGGGTGGAAGGGCTGGGGCCTCCTCCGCATCTGCAGGAGGTTCTGCCGGGCCTGGCTTCTCTCCTGCCTCTCGCTCCTTATTCCCCCAGGAAGGGCTTGTGAGCAGCTGGTGGACTTCTGCTCCCCGGATCTGAACCCATGTCAGCACAAGGCCCAGTGTGTGGGCACCCCAGACGGGCCCAGGTCAGTGGTGCCCATTGCCAGGGCTAGGGATTCCGGTCTGGGCTCTGCCTTCTATCCATCCCCCCTGTTCTCACCTGTCAGAGGGTGTGGTCTCAGCTATGCAGGGCTGCTGAGATTCAGTGCAGAGGGTGGTTATGGGTACCACTCTGGCCAGAGAGACCTGAACGAATCAGCTGACTGCACTGTTTCCAATGGTAAACTGTGTGGTAGCAGCTTCCTCCTGGGGTGGTCACAATGACTAGGTGGGAGAGTGCATGGCAAGTGCTTACCTCTGTGTCTGGCATCCAAGTTCTCCATCCAGAGTTGTTCATTCCAGATCCACAGTGTCTTGTCCCCAATTACAAAATCCATGAAGCTCTAAAAACCAAAAAGTTCCTCTGATGGCACAATAGGCTTCCACCTTCAGTTAAGAAGGACTGAGCTAGGCTGATAGGAGGCCATTTACACTTGTTGCTCATCCCATGGAGTGTGGATATCTATAGATTTTGCTGTCAAAATGTGAACTTTTTGACTTATACGGCCACCTCAGAGCACCTCAGCAGGTTATATAATGCACAGTTTTATGTAATGTACGACCTTACCAATGCCAAGTTCTGAATTCCAAAGCCTGTGCAGCCTCTGGAGGTTTGGGTATGGAGTTGCCGGCCTAAATTATTGTCATTGTGGGTGGAATCCCCTAGATGGGAGCCTGCCATCTAGCCAGAGCTGCCTGAATATCCACTGGCAGGAAGTTAGTGTCAGAAGATTATTGAGGCCTGGGTATACCATCAGTGGGCTGCATCAGAGCCTCATCCAAATGATGGACAGATGCTGCACTCCTGGAGTGGCAGGCAGACCAGGGAGGAGTGGCACATTGGTTGGCACATGCCTGCCTCAGAGATGCTGTATCTCAGAGAGTGAAATGGAGCAGGATTTCAAATAGGCAAGTAACCCTGTTTGGAACTGCTGGCATCATCCTTCATGCCACAGAAAATGAGCACCGTGCTTGGTCCTGGGCCCAGGCTGCAGCACAGGGTGCATATCTCTCAACTTCCTATCCTGGTGGTAAGATGGAATTGACAGACACTCAGCACTGTGCCTGGAAACCAGCAAGTATTCAATAATTCAATATACAGTCACTCGGTGGATGGGTGGGTGGGTGGATGGATGGATGAATGGTTGGATGGATGGATGGATAGATGGAGTGGGTGCTGGTTCAGCTACTGTAACATTTTTTTCAGATGGCAACTCAAGACCCAACTCAAGTAGATGGTGATCAATTGGGTGGGTCAAAGTTAACATTAAAAAACGAAATATCCTATGTACCATTTTATAGGGTAAGAATAAATACTGTTGCACTAAACTGATATTGTGTGTGTGTGTGTGTGTGTGTGTGTGTGTGTAGGTGTGTAGGTGTAGGCAGTGGGCTGAAAGATATTTCTCAATGCCTGAAAAACACTGAGTTCAGGAATGAGTAAAAGAATTCGGGCAAGGACACTGATCTGCTAGTTGTGTGGCTGAGCAGTGGAGTTTGGAGTTCAGAAGTTCAGAGAAGGGATTGCGCAGTGAGGGCTGGAGTGTCCACTAGAGGTGAGATGTTGGCCTGGCTGGATCATGCAGGGAAAGAGCAGAGAGCGTTCCAGAATCAACAGATGTATCTCACAGGTGTGGGCTTCGTGGGAGGGAGCAGATAGCCTGCAGGACAGGGAATGCCTTGCAAGGCCATTACTGGAAAAGCGGTGAGAGAGCATGCCCTTTATTTGATAGGCAAATGGTTGGCCAAGATGGATTTGAGGGTGGACATGATGTGATGAGAGCTGAGAAGCTAGAGGCTGGCCTGGGGTCACGGCTCCCATGGAGGGGCAGGTACATGCTCTGCTAAAGGATGGGCCTGGCAGAGCTGGAGAGGCTGGGGAAGAAGGACGTCTGGACCAGGTGATGCAGGGCCATGTGCTGGGGGTTGTGGGAGAACATGGAGGGAGCAGTTGTGTAGCAGGGCAGGTTGGGAGAGGGCTGAGGGTTGGCCTTGGATGTGCATACAGTGGAGGCAGATTCTCTGGGACAAAGTCTCCTCCTGAATTTGCACATGAACTCTCTTCTCACACTAGAAAAGACTTCTCACATTAGAAAAGGGGGCTGGGCCCCCTTTACATCCAGGGCTCTGCTGGACCGCCTGGACAGTTCTACAGGGACTTGAGGTCCTCTGTCACATAGCAGGCAGATGGGCCCTGGCCACCTGGGCTCTGGGCTGCCTATGTGACTGACACTCCCCACCCCCACCCCCAGGTGTGAGTGTGCACCAGGTTACACTGGTGACAACTGCAGCGAGAATCAGGATGACTGCAGGGACCACCGCTGCCAGAATGGGGCCCAGTGCGTGGACGAAGTCAACAGCTATGCCTGCCTCTGTGCTGAGGGCTACAGGTAAGCCACCCGGATGCACCTGAGCTGCAACTCCAGCTGTCACGGGGGCTGGCTGGGTCAGCGTCTGGTAGAAGAATCCTGGAGTTTTAACCATGGTTCTGCCAGTCCCAGCTATGCAGCCTGGGAAGGTCATGTGTGGCTCAGAACCCAGGCAGAGGGTCCCCATCCTGTTTGGTTGGGGGTGGGGGAGGCAGGTACAGATTACTGGGTAGTGCTCATCACTTACTTGCCAGGCTGAACTGTGGAAGCCATGTCCTGCCATACAGGTCATCTACCTTCTCCTGTGGGCTCTCCTGGGAAGTTGGAGGGGCTGCCTTCTGGCCATCCAACCTCTCACGCTCTGGGTGTCTTCTTTTTTACACCATGGCTCTGGTGGTGGAATCCAGGGCCTCACTCATGCTAAACATGCCTCTACTGCTGAGCCACACTGCAGCTTCTTGTGTCAGTTTTTAAAAACACCTTTATCGAGATATAAATCATGTGCCATACAATTGGAAGTGTAAAATTCAGTGGGATTTCATATAGTCCCAGAATTGTTCATCCATCATCATGATCGATTTAGAACATTTTCTTTCTTTATTCCAGAAAGAAACCCCATACCCATCATCTGTCACTTCCAGCCCACCCTCTAGCAATTTCTAATCTATTAAAGCTGTGTCTATGGATTTACACATTCTGGGCATTTCATATAATGGAATCATATAATGTGTTGTTCTTTATGTCTGCTTCTTTTGCTTAGCATAATATTTTCAAAGTTCATTCATGTTGTGGTATGTATCAACACTTCATTCCTGAATAATATTCCATTGTGTGGATATACCACAATTTGTTTGTCCGTTCATCAGTTTATATACATTTAGGTTCTTTCTGGTATTTGACCATTATGAATACTGATGCTATGAACAGGGTTTAGTATAGACATATATTTTCAGTTGTCTTGGGTATATCCCTAGGAGGGGATTTGCTGCATCATGTGGTCACTCTGTTTAACTATTTGAAGAACTGCCAAACTGGTTTCCAATGGCAGCACCATTGTATACTCCCTGCCCCTGCAGTGTATCAGGGTTCCAGTTCCTCTACACCCTCCACAACTCCTATGTCTTTTGGTTTCTAGCCATCCTAGTGAGTGGGAAGTGATATCTCCTTACTGTTTTGATTTCCATATTATGTTTTGGGGAGGGTACTGGGAACTGAACTCAGGCGTACTCAATCACTGAGCCACATCCCCAGCCCTATTTTTTGTATTTTATTTAGAGACAGGGTCTCACAGAGTTGCATAGCATCTCACCCACCATTGCTGAGGCTGATTTTGAACTCACGATCCTCCTGCCTCAGATGATTTCCGTATTCTTAAAAGCTAATGAAGTGAGCATCTTCGCACATGCTTATTGGTATTTTTAATATCTTCTCTAGAGAAATGTCCATTCAAGTCCTTTGGCTGTTTTTTTAATTGAGGTGTCTTTTTATCACTGAGTGTAAGGGCTCTTTATATATTGTAGTCAGTTCCCTTATCAGATACATGATTTGCAAGTATTTTCTTGCATTCCGTGGGTTGTCTTTTCTTGATAATATTCTTTGATGCACAAGTTTTAAATGTCGATGATTTCTAATTTGTGATTTTTTTAATATTCTTTTGCTGTATGTTTGGTGTTATATCTGCTGCTTAATTCAAGGTTGTAAAGATTTATTTCTATATGGTTTTCTAAGAGTTTTTTAGTTTTAGCTCTTATGTTTATATTTTTAGTTAATTTTTATATATCCAGTTGTCCCAGCATTATTTGTTGAAAAGACTATTTTTTCCCTCCCATTTATGTTTTTTTTCTTGTAAAAAAAACAATTGACCATAAGTGTGAAGATATTTCTAGACTTCTATTTCTTTTGATAATTATTTGTAATTATCAAAGTATAAATTTTGCACCTATTCTTAAAACTTGTTCCCAAGTATTTGATTCTGTTTGATGTTATGGTAAATGGAATTGATTGCTTAATTTCATTTTTCCCTTGATTTTTGTGCATCAACTGTATTCGGCAACATTGCTGAATTCTTTAATTAGTTTCTGCGAGCATTTTCTTTAGGATTTTCTTATACAGGATCAGGTCATGTGAATGTAGAGATAGTTTTATTTCTTCTTTTCTAAAATCTAGATGCATTTAATTTCATTCTCTTGTCTAACTGCTCTGGATGGAACCCCCAGTACAATATTGCACAGAGGTTGTGAGAGCAGACATCCTTGTCTTGGGAGATGAGCATTCAGTCTTCAGTCTTTCATTATTAAATATGTTGTTTGTCATGTGGTTTTTTTTTTTTTTTTTTTGGCACTGGGGATTGAACCCAGGGGCACTCGACCACTGAGCCACATCCCCAGCCCTATTTTTGTATCTTATTTAGAGACAGGGTCTCACTGAGTTGCTTAAGGCCTTGCTAAGTTGCTGAGGCTGGCTTTGAACTTGCGATCTTCCTGCCTCAGCCTCCCAAGTGCTGGGATTACAGGCGTGCTCCACCGTGCCCAGCTGTCATGTTTTTTGTGGGTGCTCTTCATTTGGTTGATGGAGTTGACTTCATAATTTGTTGAGTTTTTTTAGTCATGAAAGTATGTTGAAATTTGTATCCTGTTTGTCTGCATGGATGTGATTTGTTTTTTCTATCGATATGTTTTGTATTGATTTTCAGATGCTAAAATGACCCTGGATTCCTTGGGTACATCCCAGATGGTCATGGTATATAATGCTTTTTATGCTCTGTGTGTGTGTGTGTGTGTGTCCAGCGCTGGGGATTGAAGCCAGAGCTTCACACATGCTCGGCCAGTGCTGTATCATTCAGCTACCTCCCCAGTCCTTACTATTTTCTTAAGGATCTTGGTGCCCATGTTTCTATGAGGTATCAGTCTGTGATTTCTGTTGTGAGGTCTTTGGTGTCAGGGTAATGCTAGTCTCAAAGAATGAGTTAGTTGTTTTCTATTTTTTTTTTTTTGAAGAGTCTGTGAAGAATTTATATTAATTCTTCTTTAAATGTTTTGTGGGATTCACCAATGAAACTACTTAGGCCTGGGAGGTTTTCTGATTGTTCAATTTCTTTACTCCCAGAGTTACTGACACCAGCAGTGAGTGTTTCTCAGTCTCTAATGTACACATGAACCACCTGAGATCTTGTTATAAAGCAGATCAGGAGGTTTTCCATTTCTGACAGGTAACGTCAATGCTGCTGGGCCAGGAGCCAACCAACCATACTTGTTCTCAGTACCCTTCCACTCTTAGTTCTCTCAGGAAAAAAAAAAAAAAAGTGTTCACTAAGAACATCCTCTGTCACTTTAAGGGTCTATTTTCTCAGGATGTTTAGTGAATTCCTCTCCAGGGCTCTTCTTCCTTTGGCTCTGCCTTTTCTGATCTGTGTCCTTTCCTCTCAGCGGACAGCTCTGTGAGATCCCCCCACACCCACCTGCCCCCAGGAACCCCTGTGAGGGGACCGAGTGCCAGAATGGGGCCAACTGTGTGGAGCAGGGCAGCCGGCCTGTGTGCCAGTGCCTCCCAGGCTTCGGTGGCCCTGAGTGCGAGAAGTTGCTCAGTGTCAACTTTGTGGACCGGGACACCTACCTGCAGTTTACTGACCTGCAGAACTGGCCACGGGCCAATATCACACTACAGGTGGGTATCCAGGGCGTGGGTTCCCAGGAGGGAGTTAGGGAGCAGGGGACTATGGCCTCAGGTCACAGCATCAGACTGCATCCCCGCTTACGGGGACTAGAAGGAACATGTGTCAGTCATCTCCTCCTGGATGTCAGGGTCTCAGCCTGAGCTGGTTTGGACAGCTGGGAAGGTAACTAAGCCACACATTAGCCAAGGTGGAGGCTGTCCCCGGGGCGACTGGGTTCAGAAAGCCAAGCTTGCCAGGATCCTTCCCCAGCATCTTCTATCTCAACTACTCCTCAGCTTCTGCCTCCAGTGCTGCATACAGGCTTGCTTCGTGTGGCCAGAGCTCTGGGCTTAGGTCTTTAACCAAACATCCCTGAGTTGTCCTTTTTATATCTTCAGTTTCATCTCAGATCATCATCAAAGAAAGCAAGTCCCACTTCAACAACACTGAAATATGCAGAATTTGTATATCTGTATTTTGCTAATAAATATTTCTTGGAGATAGTGAGTGGATGGTATTGTATATTACCCCAAAGAAAAGTTAAACTCCTCCTTAGTTATCTGTCTCTCCCCAAAATTCCCTTCCTGATTCCATTCCTGATGCCACACCTTTCTTCTTTCTTTTGTCCCCTTCTTTTCTCAGCCTCTCAAACATGCTCATTCGACTGTCCTCCCCATGTCACTTCTCCAAAATCCTGTCCATTCACATTGCGCTCACAGCAGGACAACAGTCAGTCCAGCTGCCTAACAAAACAAAATTCAGCTAAACCCCTCAGGTGCACCTTGGTTTATCCTCATATCCTCAGAAAGTTCCATTACCAGATAGGAAGCTGTCTTCCCTGACAGCTCTAAGCAGACAACAATCAACAATCTCAGGGAAGCTCTCCGATTGGTCTGATTTCAGTCATATGCCCATCCCTGGACCAACTACTGGATCTGAGGAGACGGGGCAGTATGATTGGTCCTGATTGGGCCATGTGCCCACCTCTATGAATCAGGGGTTCAGGGTCTTTACCAGAAGAAAGCAGGGGAGAGAGACAATGCAGACGGAACAGATCATGGCCCCTAGAGCAACTGAGGAGACTCCCTTCCAAACAAAAATCCAGTTCTTGCACAGCTCCAGTGACCGACACTGCCCCCTGAGAGGCTCCTTCCAGATTTGGACAACTCTCTCTGGCTGAGAAAGCCCTCCTGCATTTGTCCCCTCTGTAGTCCTTACCCTGTGCAGCCGACTCCCACAGATGGGGCTCCCCTTACCAGGGAGGTGGTGGTAGCAGTCTGCCTCTCCTTTTCTGGGCCAGACTCTCCAAGATTCCTGCCTGTTCCCCTGGTACATGCTTTCTGGGTCTGAGTTGGTTTGTCTGTTCCTCTTCCTGGCCCTGGCTGGACTGGCAATGGTTGGTATTTGAATCCTGGGCTGCCAGCCCCTGTCAGTGACTCCTGGAGAAGTGGCCTCTGTGGAGGTTGGCCAGGCAGGGAAGGATGGCTCCACACAGTCTCTGTGCCACCCGCCCACCTACGCTGCTCCTGTGAGGGGTGGGTGGGAGAGAAAGTGCTTTGCCCATTAGGTCTCCACTGCAGAGGACAACGGGATTCTGCTGTACAACGGAGACAATGACCACATTGCAGTCGAGCTGTACCAGGGCCACGTTCGAGTCAGCTATGACCCAGGCAGCTACCCCAGTTCTGCTATCTACAGGTAGGGCTTCCTGTGCCCACCATCTACCCTCAGGGGCTGGGCGACTGCCAGAGCAGGGCAGCTGTTGGAACCACTTTCCCATCTTAGGTCTAACTCCAGCTTAATGTCAGGCTGTCTGAGATCTAAGGGGTAGCCAGCCCCCTTCTTCCCCATCCCAACCCTCACCTCAGAAGAGGTTCTCAAGTAGTGGGGCCTCTGCCCCTAACTTCTCAGTTTCTCCTTAGGGCCCCAGAAAGGGGAGTGGGAGGAATCTAACTACAGTTCACTTAGTCCCTGTATGTTTGGAGCCAGAGATGCTCCAAACTGACGCCCGTTCCTTGGGGTGGGGGCACCCCATCTCCTTCCAGTGCTGAGACGATCAATGACGGGCAGTTCCACACTGTTGAGCTGGTCACCTTTGACCAGATGGTGAATCTCTCCATCGATGGCGGCAGTCCCATGACCATGGACAACTTCGGCAAACACTACACACTCAACAGCGAGGCCCCCCTCTATGTGGGAGGTGAGGAAATGGCACTGGGGAGGCTGCAGCTGTCTTTCTTCAGGATTCTCCATTGGGCCATGATGACAGTATCCCAAGGTGGGACCTCTTTTGCTGTCTGGCCTGAATGGAGACCCGGAACCAGGGCACTACACTGTGAGGAGAAATGCCAAGAGGTGGGTGTTGTCCTATTGAATGCTCAAGCTGCCAGTGGATTGTCCTCCCCGGCCTGGAGCCCAGGCTGCTCTTTGCCCAGCTCTGACTGACCAAGAAGGATGTGGGGACAGGCCTAGGAAATGGCCCAGGGCTCTCCCAGTTGTCTCCCTCACCATGAACACCTTTCTTCTCATCACTGGGCCAGAAGGGGCTCCATTTCCAGTCTTGGGCCCTCAGAAGCCAGAGATGCTGCAGACAGTACGGAGCCCCTGCATCAGCTGGAAACCCCCTCTGGCCACATAGGTGTTGCAGGGCAGGCGACCCTGTACCGCCCACAAACATTTCTGGTCTGGGTGGAGCCAGGCCTTTGGGTACAGGGGGGGAGGGCTGCTGATTCCTGGCCCCCTGGTTCTGATGCCACCTCAGTCTCTGCTCATTGAGCAACTTCAGGCAAGTTGCTGATCATCTGTCAGGTAGATTTTGGAATCCTCAACCTCAGAGGGTGGCTGGGAAGCAATGACAAAGTGCCTGGCACATGAGTTCTAGGCCAGGTCCTTGGCTTTGGTTGGGGTCTTGAGGGGTAAAAGCTGGTATCCTAGAGGGAAGAAAGGAGCCCTGGGTGAGGGCAGCCCACAACCTCACTCTGGAATGACTTCCGCTGTCATCCCAGGGAAAGCAGCTTTTCCATGCCTTTTGGCCCTCCAGGGTGGCAAAGGCCCAGGGTCGCAGAGCCAGAAGGCTCTGGGCAACAGAGGACACTGGAGCTTCCCAGCAGATCTCAGAGGTGGGTGCCAAGCATGGCTGAGCCCTACTCAGCCTGGTTTGCTCCCTGCCCACCCCAGGGATGCCTGTGGATGTGAACTCAGCTGCCTTCCGCCTGTGGCAGATCCTCAATGGCACCAGTTTCCATGGTTGTATCCGAAACCTGTACATCAACAATGAGCTGCAGGACTTCACCAAGACACAGATGAAACCAGGCGTGGTGCCGGGCTGCGAACCCTGCCGCAAGCTCTACTGCCTGCGCGGCATCTGCCAGCCCAGTGCCAGCCCGGGGCCTGTGTGCCACTGTGAGGCTGGCTGGGGGGGCCTGCACTGCGACCAGCCAGCTGACGGCCCCTGCCATGGGCACAAGTGAGTCTGAGATGGGCTGAGGGAGCCCTTGCCCTGTGGACCTGCCCTTTTCCATGTTCTTCTTCCCCATGTGAGGGCCACCTCCCAAACTAGTTTTAAGCCCCTAAATTGGAGCATGGGACCTAACACAGGTTCTCCCGAGTTTTCCATGTTTATTAACAGGAAAAGGCCCAGAAGGACAAATGATCATATTTTGTTCCCCTGGTTTCAATCTTGGGGAACAGAATACAGTCCTATGAAGTCAAGGCTGGGAAGGGTGGACCCTGGGTTGGCCTGTCCTCACAGTGCCTTTTCTCTGTCCCCTCCAGGTGTGTCCATGGGGAATGCGTGCCCCTCGATGCCCTTTCCTACAGCTGCCAGTGCCAGGATGGGTACTCAGGGGCTCTGTGCAACCAGGTCGGGGCAGCTGCAGAGCCCTGTGGGGGCCTGCAGTGCCTGCACGGCCACTGCCAGGCCTCGGCCACCAAGGGGGCACACTGTGTGTGTGACCCTGGCTTTTCGGGCAAGCTGTGTGAGCAAGGTCAGGGGCCCCCCTCCTGATGTGCCCTCTGCAGGTCCCTCCCCACAGAATGTGGTAGCAGCTTGGCGTTTCCTTTCTCCCAATCTCAGCAACTCTCTGCACTCCTCCCCCCCTGGGGGCACTCCCGGCCCGTGCCCCCCCCCCCCCCACTATGTACTTAGCTCCACCCCTCCCATCTCCCCTGGGCCCAGCCCATCCTGCAGCTGTCCTTTCTGGCTGAGGTCTCTCCTTACAGACGAGATCACCCAGGTAACAGCTCCTAGCCAGAACATCACATCTTGGCCCCATCCATCAGCTCTGGACCTGGGAGCAGCAGGAAGTGCAAGGGTTGGGGGCCCCTTCCCAAGCCCTCCCCAGCCTGCTTGACCAAGACACAGACTGCTAAGGCTGGGCAGGGGAAGCAAGAGAAACCAGACCTCTGGCACCTTTGGGCCATTATGCCCCCAGATTCCTTTTATAATGTCATCGCCTCCAGGCCTCTGCGTTCTTGCAAGCCTCTGTAAACGGAACCACCTTACTCTGGCAGCTAGAAATTCCCTCCTTCCCCCTGACCACACTGTGGCCCCGGGAGGACGGTGCACAGACACAGGTGCATGCTCAGAAGGTGGGAGGACGCTGGGCACAGAGGGGTGTGAGAGCATGAAAGCCCCTCCAGGGGTGTTGCCTGCTTCCCCCTCGTTCTCCTGGGGCAGCAGCTGGACCCTGAGTGTGCCCTGAGGCTTTCTCTTGGTGTCTGTCCCATCCAGAGTCGGACTGCCGGGGGGACCCTGTGCGGGACTTTCACCGGGTCCAGCGGGGCTATGCCATCTGCCAGACCACGCGCCCGCTGTCGTGGGTGGAGTGCCGGGGCGCATGCCGGGGCCAGGCCTGCTGCCGGGGCCTGCGGCTGAAGCGGAGGAAGCTCACCTTCGAGTGCAGCGATGGGACCTCTTTTGCTGAGGAGGTGGAGAAGCCCACCAAGTGCGGCTGTGCCCCCTGCGCGTAGCGGGCACGGGCCGGCGGCGGGCGGCAGCTGGGCTGGGGGTGCGGGCCATCACCAGGACGGCGCCGGGCCCTGGGCATCGCGGGGGCCTCGACTGCCTTTCCAGCCTCGGCCGGGCGGAGGGGCGAGGCCGAGCTGCCGCCCTCTCCGGAAGTGCCTTGCACAAATAGGCGCTTAATAAATATTTGTTGAATGAATGTGTGCGTGAGGTCAGGCCACGAAGGGCAGGGTGGTGGCGCCCCTCCATGCCTGCTACCTGGCCTGAAGAAGAGGCCCACCCTTTTCCATGCCGGCCTTCCCCGTGGGTCCTCTGCGAACAACAGCCGCCCGGGGACTGTCAGCCCCACTCCTGCTGCATCTTGCTGGCAGCAGGCCTGCCGCAGAGGGGAAGAGCCTCCTCCTGCCGTGGGAAGCGGGCTGCCCCGCACTGTGGCCACTGCTTGGGAAGGATGCTGGGGTGGAGGTGGTTCTTGGGACCGGGCCTTGAATCCTGACGTGTAGGATGACCGCTATAGCTTCTATGAGGGGGCTCTCTGGGGAGGCAGACCCCATTGAAGAGGACAGGAGGTTCTGGCTCCAGTTGAATAAACACCACTTGCCTCCATCACTAGCCACGGAAGGGGCACTGCTCCTGGGCTCCCCCACCACCTGCCTGTTACAAGCTGCTGGTGAACTTAACAGCAGAGGGTCAGGTGTGAGGGCTTGGTGACCAGGCAGGGGTCTCCTCTGTAAAGGTTGGCTCAGGGCCCCTGGAGCTGAAGGTCAGTAGGGTCACAGAGGTCCAGGCATCATGGCCTCTGTCAGCTGTGACTCTGGGCAGACTTCTCTCCACCTGGACCGTAGGGTCCTCAGCTATAAAATGGAGAGGAAGGAAAGGAACGGTGTAGAATCTCCTGCTGTGGGCTCAGAAGGGAGCCTGAGGAGTTAGAAGTCTCATTCTCGTAGATCACAGCCACAAGTATTTATGTGCCTAACCTGGGGCAGGTACTGTGGGCATCCAGCCCTAATGGGCAGACATGAATCAATCCCTGAGCACTGCAGGAGTGACCAGGATGCCCGGGAAGAGTAGAGCCCGGCGGGGCTCCAGCCACTGACCCTGGCTGGGGCTGTAGCTGCCCACCCTAGTGTTTGAAGAGCCACTGGGTGTGTGATCGTCTGACAGGATTCTCTTCCCTGCAGAGTGAAGTAGATGATTTCTGAGCCTGAGTTAGCTGAAGGGAGGAAAAGTTACTCTCTTTTCCAGGTGTCTCCCCAAGAGGATGTAGCCTTGAGGGAGGCACACTGGGCAAGGGGGAGTTTGGAGCCCCCCTGTGCCTGTGTCCCCACCCACTTGGGCAGTGGGGGGTGCTTAATGCTGACTTCAGAGATCATCAGCCTCCTGTAGCCGTAGGAGCCTGGCACACTCCACTCAGGCTAGCAAGTATGAGCTGCACTCAGACTAGCAAGTATGAGCTGGGACCCCGGGTGAGAAGAGGGCCCTGTCCTGCCGACTGGGGAAGTGTCCTCATGGCAGGATCTGACACTCACCAGGGTGCCAGGCTCTTGGTCTTGAGGCTCTTAGAAAGGTCAGTGTCCGTCCCCCTCCTCCCAAGTAGGTGGCAGGCTGGCTTCTCCGGCATCCCTTAGTTTGAGTTTCCAGGCTACTGTGGGACCCTGGAGAGCTGCACTAGGCTGCATAGGGCAGAAACACGCAAGGGCAGCTAGCCTGCCCTTCCCTGAATGGGTATTGGACTCACTAGCCCTGAGGAAGTTAGCATCCCTGGGGTCACTACGCCCCAGAGTGCTGGAGGAGTCAATTCCCAAGCTGAGGAATAGTGACTGGCAGGAGGCCTCTTCACTGTACAAACTGGAAGGGGCACCTGCAGACAGGTGATGCCACCCCTCCCCCAGGGTCATGGGGACGGCAGGTGAGAGGCCAGTGTGCTGGTTCCCAGGCAGCACTGCGTGAGCCTAAGGCTACCCACATTGGCCCCATCATGCTAGTCCTTACCTGAGTCTGAGGATCAACTGCAAGCCTGCAGGGCAGCAAGGGGCCAGGAGAGCTGTGTGCCCCAGAATCAACTTGTCCTCCAACTGTAAGCTACTAGGGACCTGGGTCATCACTCCCAGTGCCGCTTCACACTGGTGAAGTCCTAGAAGAAACTACTGGGAGACCACCTGCTGAGAAATCACCTTTGCTGATTCTGGGTCCCCCTCTGGCAAACACCTTCAGTTCCTCTGCAGTTGCCACTGGCTGATTCCATTATGTGCACTGAAGACACCCAGCAGGGCAAGGCCTGAGGAGCTGTTGTCCAAGGCATCACTGGTGACCGTGTTAGGAAATGGAAAAGGCTGACTTTCTCCTATTTGCCTGCTGTTAGCCTAACCGCGAAAGTATCTCTTTATACAGAATACTTACAGATTCTAATATATATTTGTATTTCATTTTGTTATAGTATTTTTATATGTTAAAGTCAACTCCAGTGTCTTGTTTTGATTTGCAGATGCTATGTGGTTGTGACCTTTGGTGTGGGGTTTCTATAGTCTTGTTTGAATGAACTCTAAGAGACTGCTTTAGACAGCCCATGAGGGTGCTGCACCTGCCCTTCCCCTGGAAGTATTGTTTTAGAATGTCAATATTGTCTTGTCTTTCATATGAACATGACATTGATTCACTTACATTCCGTCTGGTTGGTCTTTTTCTCTGCGGTGAGCCTGCTGCTGCCTGCATTCCCCCTCCCAGGGCATAAGAGCTTCTGGGCTGACACCACACCTGACACTATCCCCACATGCAGGATGTCTGCCCTGGAACCCTGTTTCTGAAGTGGCAAAGGAGGTCTGTCGATCCTGAAGGAAGAAGCGTCAGGGGGCCAGCAGGTACAGCTGGCTGGGGCTATGAGGCAGAGGAGGGCACAGCACACATGCTCTGGAGAAGCTGCACATCCTCATCTGTCACCAAGTGCTGGCCCTTACTCTCACATTGTATATGTTTGTCTACAGAGCCACACCCACATTTAACCTGTCTCTGAGGGCTTTGGAGCATCAGGGCAAGAGACAGCAAAGTGTCTTCCCAGATGTCCTGTAAGATTAATTGCCTGTCTCTAGGCAGTGGTTTATAGGGATCAGTTGAGAAAGGAGGCAAACATATTTCTGTGGGGGTTCTGTTGCCTTCTCAGAGCAGAAAACTGCATTTGGAAGTTTGGGAGAGGCTGGGCCCCGGCAGACAAGCTGTGTAAGGTCCCTGATGATAATGGTACCTAGCTGCCACTCGCCCCAATGATTTCCCATTGGAAATACAGGCAATGGTCACACAAGCCACAACTTACCAGCAACAAGGGCCACCTTCAAAGTGCCCAGTGTTGTTAACTTCAGTGCCATAATAATTGGTAACAACTGGAGATTTTAGGAGGAAAGAAAATGGAGTAGAGTAGTAGACTCAAGTGTCTGCAGTGGCCAGATTACTTACATAAGTCAAGTGAGTAATGCCTTCTGAACCTATCCTTGCTATTGTCACTTCTTATACAGTAGTACATCAAATAAGATTTCCCTACTGTAAAGTGACAAATGGCAATTGATACAGAGACTGTGGTGATCTGGAAAACATTTCCAATCTATTGAGCATCAGTTGATGCATACCAGTAAGGTAATTCTGTCATCTTTATCATTTTTTACAAACATGATAAGCCAGAAATCTCAATCTTTTTGTGTGTGTCTGTGTGTGTGGTTCTGGGATCAAACCCAGGGCCCCAGGCATGCCAGGCAAGGCACTCTACCACTGAGCCATTTCCCCAACCTCAGAAGTTTCCATTTAATGTTTTTAAAAAAACATTCTTATAGTTCTTAAATGTATATTTAAAAATTGGGCTGAACAAAACACATCTGTGGAGCAGCAACTTGCAGCCTCTGGGTTAAAGTCAACGATGGCCTTCCAGCTTGCTGGGTTATCTCACTGGATGCTGCTCTGTGTGTTTGTGGGAAGTGTTAGATGAACTTGCCAAGTTGATCTCACAGTCCTGTTGGGTCCTTAAGCAGATGTGCCTCAAGCAGAGTTGAAAGAATACAATGCAAATGGAAGGACTTTTGGCCATATTCCACCAGGGCCACAGAGAGCCTGGCAGCTCCACCTGGCTTGCTTGAGGTCAGGAGCTTGAGCTCCACCACTGGTAACTTTCCAACCCTGCCAAGAGAATCCCAAGGATTCATCCACTGTGTTTTCTGTTCCCTGTAGCAAGGCATACCTTACAGAATGATTTATGATTTTAAGTAGTACACAATAATGTTTCTTCAAGGCCCAACACCATGGTTGAGAGAGAGTATTCCTTTGGAAACTTGCAGCCACTTACCCACTTGACTTCAAATTGAATGACCGGCATCAATGCATCTGTACCCTTTCAGTGATTACACAAACACACTTTAATATCAAAGAAGTTTAATACGCTGCAGTAAAATAAGCGCCTTAAAAAGCTCATGGAATAGGTATCAATGTTAGAGAAATCCCTCCCACACATCCTCTAGTTCCATACCCCTTCCCTCAAAACCAAACAAGAAAATCTGAAACAACACAGGAAATCCTTCCAAGCCTGGATTTCAGTGTGGGCCCCTTCACCAATAACAAGAACACAGTTTCCTACATGATCTAACAGGAAAGTAAAACACAGAAGCACAAAAAGTCTACGAGATTTCAATATTTAAGAGACTTGGTACATATTCAAAGTTTAAAATAACTCCCACTTTTATAGCTATACATATTGTTTTAAAGCAACTTAATATATTTTTAAATTTCCATATATACACTCTCAAAGGTTCTTCAGGTGAGGTATGTAAACATTGTCTAATGAAAAACTTTCAATGTTTCAAACCAACAAATTCACAGCATACATTGAATTTTCATCCATTAAAGACACAGTATTTTCCTACACTCACTAACATAGTGGAAATCCAGGCCCAAGGGACGCACACTTATCTTCCAGGTTACCATTTGCAGAATTTCTCATTTCACTGCTTTTGGAAAGACCACCTTCACATAGGCTGGGAGCACACACTTGGTACCAGGAAGGGGCTGGACCCTCCAGAGGCCCTGACCTCGGGCATCTGGAACACTGGCTAAGACTCACAAGACATCAAAAAGGAGCACATCTGAACAACTACAAGATTGACCTCGGCAATGACATCACTGGGAGGAACCATAAAGACCTTTAAAGAAACGGTAGAGATTCATTTTAGAGCTCCCTGAATCCACAGCTGGACCAGCAGCCCCTGCCCTCACACGTTCTGAAGGGTCATGGCCTAAAAAGAATAAAAATCCACACTGCACCTGAGCTTCAGTTAAATTGTATGGACCTCCTATGACCCCTTGGCCCTTCAAAGGCATTGATCTAGCCTCATTTAGGACCCTGGGCTGTGCTTTTAATACAGGTTGGGGTTGAATTTCTTAATATCATAATGCATATGGAAAAATAATGCCATTGAGTTCACAAAGGTGACCAATGCTGGCAGGCACTGGCCAATGACCTTGGAGGAGCTCAATTTTGAAAACTACTTGTTCCCTGAGGGTAAACAGCAGGCTTCTATTGAGATTAAGTGAGGCTAATAAGGAGATATTTATTACAGAGTATTAAAGACTTGGGGAGCCTCAGGCCAGAATTCTATTTTACCTCCACATAATCTACAACGCCCCTCCCCCACCCCCCATCACCACAAGTAGTCACCTCCCCAAAGATACAACATAGGTCACTTTCTTTCCTCTTTGCTTGCTCTCAGGCTCAGCAATGGAAAGATTTATCCTAATGCACCCACTTCAATCTAAAAAAACACTAGTGAAAAATTCCAAACACCATCATAAATACAAAAGAGAAGACATATTCCAAAAGCCTAAAAAACTACATTACTTCTATTAAGGGATACTTGGGTGAGGGGTATTTCTTTTTCACAAAGTCTAGGACGGTCACAAGGAGAGGTCACTTAACAGCTTTAGAGACCTGTTGAGCTGGACACGCTGACAGAAATGGAGGAGTGACTGCCTCTTTCCACTGACCTAACTTAGGGCTGGACCCAGACACAAGGGCTGGAGATGCTTCAAGCCCTGGCAGAGGAGGATGGGAGGAAATAGGCTAGCTTCTAAAGGTGGGCTGGATAAAAGGGACATTTAGTTGGTCACTTACATTTCTCATGTGAAAAGTTCTTACATTCACTTTATAGCCAAATGAGCTTTGTTTGCCTCAACTACTTTCTGGAAACTTTACAATTCATGGAAAATTGCTTTTTGATTTACATGCTCACTTTTGATGTGTCTGGTACTGGCAGATTTCTCATCCATTGCTGGAGTTTTGTGACATAAGGGAGTGTGCAGACAAACAGAAGCAAAAATTCAAGTACAGCAACCTCTCCGGCAAAGGCAAGAGGGTGTCACAAGAGCTGTTCTACCCCCACCTGATCCTCTGAGACAGGGCCGATGAGGACCCCAGAACTGTCATCACCTAGGGTCTTATTGCTTAAGGGCAACACATCAGAAAGAACACCTGGAAATCTGCTCTGCAGACCTGGGTACTGACCACTGACCAGTTTATCATACATTTGTGTGTGTGTGTATATATACACACACACACACACACACATACATAACCAGATGAGAAGAGGGGGCAGTTAAAGCTTGGATTTGATGTTACATTACAGATCAAATGCCCCAAACAGCTCTCAACCTGCTGGCTTATGTTCTTTCTCCATGTGTGAACTGTGTTATGAAAGAAGTCCAATGCTCAAAATATATTCTTCTACAATTCTACAATGCAAACCAGTATCACTCAGAACATGAACCTGTATACAGCACATGTAATAAATATTTTTAGAAAACTATTTACAATATTACTTCTTGTGAACATTTAGATGAGAGCAAAATCTATTTCTTCCTGCAAAGGTTAAAAAAGTCTTGACTGTCAAGTTCAGTGCTAAATTCCCTGGCACCTAGTACCCATTCACATTTCATATTAAAAGCAGATTTGCTTACAAATAGTATCTTAGAAAAACATTCTCCAGCATTACTGTTCAAGTGTCTTCCTCATTTGTTTAGAAAAGACAAAGAGAGGCCATAGGAAATATGCAAACTATGGTTCAAATGAATGACAAAAATCCCTGCAGCCCGAGTCCCAAGGCTCCCTGCAGTTCTCAGTCCACCCAGCTGAGCAAGACGAGAATCATGACGGACAGGGGTGCCCAGGACAGGAGCACAGGGAAGGAACGTGACCATGAAGCATTTGTTCCACTACATCTAGGGTGCTCTGAATTACAGACCAGGACTCCTGAGAATTAAAGCTGAACACATCTTAGAACAGATGGTCTCATTCTGTAACCATTGGTCACAGGTGAGACTGACCCACAACTGCAGATGCTTGCTGAGAGGGAGGAAGAGGACAGCGAAGGTACCCATGAGTATCCAGGGTACAGAAGGTAATGTGTCTTACAAACCTTGGAGAGTGAGACTAAAAGCACACACACCTCCGTGCTGTCTTCAGACAACCAGTGGTTTCCCCTTATCCCACAGGTGTGGGCTTGGATTTCCTTGGGGCTATAACTAAGGCTCATTTCCCTGCACAGGCTGTGGAAGTGAATAGTTGAACATGTCAACTGTGTATGTAAGAAGCAGGCTGCCTGAGGCAGGCCCTGATCATGCCTGGTAGGACCACACCTACTTTGTTCTGGGATGGGAGACAGTGGGGAAAAGTACTCAGGTTCCTATTCCACACTCCATTTGCCCAAGTATGGTCAGGACTTCAAGGCCACACCCTTTGGCCTTCACTGTGTTGTCTGGGGTTCAACAGCTGAGCATGGTAGTTGGGAGGATGAGTGGCATGAATGAACAATTTCTGGAAAGCCCTTTTGACAGTTAATTTTTTTTTTGTTAAAATAAATACTCTGTATAGAAGCATCTGAACAGGAAAATATCATTATTTACACAGTGAAATAAATTCCACAGTGATGTGTATAAATATGTATTATATATATTTGAAACCAGTCAATAACACAGTCTCCTAGACTATTTAGAATGTAGGAACCACTAGTGAAATCAATAATCTTATTAAACTACAGTGGCTAGAATTCCTCTAGAATTCCTAGAGGTGGTATAAATATACAAAATTATGCAAGTCTTGTTTGTATAGTATGCTTCCCACAAACTAGCTCCTAAACACTACAGCTTCAGCTACAAGGTACATCAGGTGTAGATCACAGAAAACCACGATGGAAAATAGGTTGATAACTAAATGGTATTTGGACCTAACATCTAAATACTGGAAGAAAAAATAGAATTATGAAAAGAAAAACGCTTCTCATGTGATGAATGTGTTCAGTGAAGCACTTAGGAGGGGAAGACTGTCCCAGAGAAGATGCCACCTTTGGGAGTTGATGGCATAAGCAAAAGAGGGAAGAAGAAGGGCAAGTACCAAGGATGACTCCCCTAAGACGAGGAGTTAATTTAGGCCTGACCAGGATCATGCCTCCTGGGCCAGGCCAGAGTGCCTAAACTTGGTCTAAAGCTGCTGGTGTGCCACTGGCATACTGGTATTTCAAGAGTATGTATGATCTGGATTGAGGTCTGAACAGGCAAAGACCATTCATTCATATTAACAATCGTGACCAAAGCTTGGGGATAATAAACTTCCAAGTACTCTAGAAACAAGAGAAATGGAGGGCTCTGGGGGTAAAATTAATAGGCCCTGTGCTTTTGGGGACAGACACTATTCTATGCTGTAAAGTCATTAGTAAATAGCTTGTGTTGAGCACTACTATTAGTGGAATGTCTCTGCCAAAGTTAAGTTCATTGGGATTCATAAAATTGAAGATGACTTTTAGTTTAAAAACTTCCTTCTTTTAGTTTTAGCTACAGATCCTAGTAGAGATAATCATATGTATGTCCAAAGTGCATCAATATTCAATCAGCAAAGGGGATATTCTTTTTTTTCTTATGCACAATCTATCTTTCTTCAGGAACAGTGTGCAATAGCAGCTGGATACTGAGATGAACAGACAAGATATCCTAAAAACTAGGTAAAGAATTGTTGCAATGCGGGACTATGTGAACAAAATAAATTTGTGCCTGTCTATACAATCTGACCTTGAATGACTACAGCAAGAATCAGTAAACGTGTGCTGTAAAGAGTCAGGTAGTAAATATTTTAGGCTATGAGGGTCACATATAGTTTGCTATTTTTTTCCTATATAAACCTTTTTTAAAAAGGTTAAAATCTATTAATTCCAACTTCTGCATATTGTAATATAGACACCTGGCTGCTTTTTTGCAACACATTTCTAGCAGCTTTTATATGGAACACGTTTTAAATAGGTGGGTCCCATCAGGTACGAAAGCTCTGGTGTCTGAGCTCATCAGGACAGCTTGACTGCAAAGCCGCTCTTCTGAAGGATGCAGCAAAGGGTGTTGCCTGAGTTCTTAGCAAAAAACACCAAAGCTCTGGGAAAAGGAAGATCAGATGGACAGGAGGTGATGGAAGGAACTGACCAGCTCTGGCTCAATTCCAAGGGCTAAAGCGTGAGCAAGGACCTCCTCCACCAAGTGCCCAAGGAAGTCCCCTGTGGCCACAGGTCAGCAGTGCATCCTCAAGCCTAGATGGGTGGAGCATGAGAGCCAGTTCTGGGTTTTCTGCAAGAAATAAAAGGGCCTCAAGGCTCCCAAACCACCCACTGTAGAAGACAGGCCTCTTTTTATGTTTCAAAGGTTGAATTGTATTAAAGGTGTCTCAAAAGGGTTCACCTAATTCTGCTTGCTTTAAATAATCTTTTTTGGGGGTGGGAGTTTCCTCACTTTCCCCCTACTACCTTCAGGACCTAGAACTGAAGCCAGGGCTGGGCCTTGCTAGGGTAAACACTCTGCCACTGAGCTAAATCCCCAATCCCTAAGTACAATCATCTTTTTATTTTTTTTTTCCTCTGAAATGGATTTGGAAGCAAGCATGGGGAAGAGTACTTATCCTGAATGTGAAGACCACCTTGCTGATGTAATACATGCAGATGTGATTTCATACTTAAAAATTTTTCCATAGTATTTCAATGAATATCAAGCTGTAATCAGACCAAAAAGTAACAGCTAAGAATTTAAAAGTATTAGACTAGGCTGTGGCTCAGTGGTAGAATACTTGCCTAGCACACGCAAGGCCCTGGGTTCCATCCCTTGCAATGCAAAGGGGAAAAAAATTAAAATAATTATCTGTTTCAAAACAATTGAGACTATCACTCCTTAGGGGCCACTGACAAAATTTTTTCACTGGCTGAGCATGAGTGGCAGATGCCTGTAATCCCAGTGGCTCAGGAGGCTGACGCAGGAGGATGGCAAGTTCCAGGCCAGCCTCAACAACTTAGCAAGTGCCTCAGCAGCTTTGTGAGACCCTGTCTCAAAATAAAAAATAAAAAGGGTTGGGAGTGTGGCTTTGTAGCAGAACAACCCTGGGTTCAATCCCTAGTACCACCCCTGAACCCCCGCCCCTCCCATGACCTTCCACTTCATTTAGAAGAAACTTACCCTTAAGTTTTGGGGGAAGAGGAAGACTAACATCTTGGAAGTTGACTGGGTCTGGTCTAAAGATATATTACCAAACTTCTCAGTCATACTTAGTACATGCAGGATGTTCCATTTTTTCATAATTTTTTTCAAAACCACTTTAAAACCCTCTAATTTTTGTTGGCTTACTTTAACATAAAGTTAGTTTGAGAGTATTAGAAGTTATTAGTGCCAATAACTTTTTTTTTCTAAAAGTGTACAAAAAAAAGTAAGAGTAAATAGTGCTTTGGGTCTGTTGTCAGATTTTGTTTCTACTCTGTGAAAACACTTTTACTCACATCTAAACATGTCTGGAGGATGTCTAGAGGTCTAGAGGTTCACCTAAATTATTCTCAACTGATTTCAACAGAAAAAAATCTTGGCTTATCTTATTAAAAAAAGAAGCATGGCCACAGTCCTCTGATGACATACTATGTGAGTGAAATGGGAGTTTAGGCCACATACTTTTTGGAACTCCTAATCCTAATTTGCTCACAGTTTTTGGCTCCCCAGGCTGAGGTGATCTCACCGCGGTTCTGTGACAGGTGATTTAAAGGAAGATGGAATGCAAAAGAGCTGGAATTAAAAGAGATGGTAGCTCCTGTGCTGTATTAATACAATATGTCTCATTTGCAGTAGGAAACAAAGAAGTGTATAGGAAAGAACAAGACTGAGAAAAGGAGAAAGAGAAAGGAAAGAAGAGACCAGAGAGGATGAGGCACAAGAAGGAAGAAAAATCAGGGAAGACTTATTCCTGAAAAGAGATTATTTTCTCAAGCAGGAGTCAGCAAACTTCTGAATCCAGAGATAAGTCTTTTTTGTGGACCATATGGTTTCTGCTGCCACTACTCTGCCCCACTGACAATCGGTAAGCAAGTGGGCAAGGCTAGGTTCCAAGAAACTTTTATTTATGCCAACAAGTGACCAGCCCAGTTTGTAGACCTTTGACAGATCATCTGTAAACCAAATGGCAGCCTGCACAAGATGATCTGAAACCAAAAGGGGTAGGGGTGGCTCCCTGGCTACTGGCCAGTCCCTTTGAGCATTTCAGCCCTGTCCCAAATGTTATGACATCAGACTTGTAGATGGTAACATGACAGCATCTCCAGTTTGCATCACAGATGATGTTGTCCCTTTCCAACTGGGCTCTCAGGTCCACTTATCAATAGGTATGCTGCCCATAAATAGGTGACAGCTTCTGCCTTATCACAGAATGGAATCCATCACAAGGTGGGAAAGAGGCCAAACCTCAATTCAAAGCAGCTGTCTTGAAGTGATGCCTTTTACTGCTCACCTATCTGAACAGTGAAAATTCACCTATGGTATATGACGAACAGAGGATCCCATAAGAAAGTATCACATATGTAAAGGGATGACTATGGATACCTCTTTTCTCTGTAACATCAAGGGATGATGAGGCATGAAACTCACTGTTTTAGGGAAAGCTGTATAGAAGTCTTTAGTAAGGAATTTCAAGGGCTAGGGAACTGCTGATTAATAGATGCAGGTAACACTCCCATGCAGGAAGTATCAGGAAGTGCTAGGGGCAAGGCTCTGGACCCAAATGAGGGGGTAGTCTACACGCAGGGAGCCTCATGGAATAGAAGATGGTCTGGAGAGGGCCCAGCTTTGGGGAGGCTATGGTAGTTTCACTGGTGGATTCTTAGAGATCTTCCAGCTCCCCCCAGAAACTCAGAGGGATTACAGTCCTCTAGTCTTCAACTTCAGCACTGGGACGTCACTTCACTGAGGGTAGGCCTAGAGAATTCCTTTCAGATTTGGGATCCAGAATGTGGGACAGACTGCTTGTACACTGCTTGTACATGTGGCAAGCCAAAAATGGCTATAGGAAAGTCTCTGCAGAGGAGGGCAAACAAGGGGAGACTGGAGGCAATACCAAGCTTGGGTTGGAGATACCTGGGAGACAGCTTTTCAAGAATCTGCTGTAGGTACAAAGGGCCCTCAAGTTTTATTTGCTTTATTAGCAAAACTAACTGAATCAACAAAAGTCAGATTCAACAAATATGAAAACAATTCTAAACTTTTAAGTGTCCTAATTGTGTAGCATCTCAGTGTGTTTAAGTGTAATTACAACCATGAAAGATGAGTTGAAAGATGAGTTGATTTTAAAGATGATTCACTGCATTGTTAAGTGTGTAACAAATAAATCAACACTGACTTCCTCAAAATATAGCCTAGAATGAAAGAGGAAGTTATTACCTTAAAGTGAATTTTAAAAATAAAAAAGAACTTAGAAAAGTAATGGAATGAATTAAACTTGGAACTAGAAACGTTCCATCAACTTACCACTTCACTCCTTTCCCTAACCTAATCCAAGCACCTTACAAGGTAGTCTATAAGCAGCCAAGAGCACCTCTTATGTACAGGAATCAGCACACCTGACATTGGCAAACATCAGCTGTTTAAGTCACCACAAAAACAATATCCAGTGACAACTATACGAAAAGATATTTTTTTAAACCTTAAAACCATTTTTAAGATTAAATGAATGTATTCAAAACATAGTAATGCTTCTGTGCAATTTAGTGCTGAGAAAGGGCTGCCAGCATACACACTCCACAGTTTCATTAAAACAGGTAGCTCTTGAAGGGGCAAGGGGAGTGGGGGAAAGGCTTCATTGAAGACAGCAAGCTTAATTTTCTATGAAATTCAACACAACTCTCTATTTCTCATGAATCACATGCTTTTCTCCAGTCCTATCCCATCATCAGAAGTTTCCATTATATACAGCAAACCTTTAGTAGAATGGGCATATGACCTGTTTTATCATGATTTGAATGAACAAAAATAAAAAAGTCAAAAAAGTCCATCTGGGTTTATCTAAAGAGACCTGGAAAATTTTTTAGTAATCACCAGGCAGCCGTTATCCATACAAGCCTATTTTGGTGACAAAACATGTTAAAGACGCTGACTGAGGCTTAAACAACCCAGCCTGTTTTGCTGGTGGCCCAATGGAAATGTCAAGTACATACTGTGTTATGAGAGAGCAATGTCACAGGCACTAAGTAAAGCCAATAGGCATCCTGGGCTTCACTGGGGAGAGGTTAACAACATCAATTACAAATATTACAGCTCTCACTTCTGAGTCATGGAATAGAGAATGACATGGCATGGGGAGGGAGAACACTACAAGCATTTAACCCCCAGGATGGTGATAACATGAATGGACGTCGACTCCAGAGCATCCCAGTTGAACCCTAGCTCTGGGCACAAGGGGTGTAGAACCACTGAGATGCTTGGGCAGCTGCCTCCAGCTGCCAGGGTGCTCTGACCTCTACATAACTGTGCTAATCAAATCTCTCTCAGTCTGGTGCCACTGTGGTATTAGGGATGTGCATGGAGACCCTGGGTCACTTTAAAACCATCTGACCTGTGCTAATTATTCAGCTCATGGACACGCTGCACAAAGAAGAAAGAATTTTACTGTAAAACTGGGATCAGGAGACATTTGCAGTTGATAACCACATGCAAATGCACCTGAATACACATGCACACACACACACAAACTTTCCTATTATTGGAAATGACATTTTGGCTTTCTCTGAACAGGAAAGTACTCTGGGTAAGAAAGGAAATAAGAATAGTCACTCTCATCCTAATTGTCAAATTACATTTAAAATATTTAAATTTTTTTTTTTTTTTTTTTTTTTTTTTTGCCAAAAAAGAAGGAAAACCATGTTAGCATGCTAGTAAGCTTGCAAAGTCAAAAATGAAGAAGAGGATACTAAGAATCAGTAATACAGTTTGGGAATGCAAATAACTTTTAGAATTCAAAAACCAAAATTTACACTTGTGACACACTTTTTGTCCCAAGGGCACATAATTTAAAGAACGTGTTCTCAAATGACTAAAAAAAACCCCAAAACCAAAAAACCAAAAAAACCAACCAACCAACTAAACAAACAAAAAACAACCCAAAAAACAAAGGTGAAAGGAAGGAGTGATAAACAATGAATATGATTTTTAAAAAGCGGATAATAGAAATATTAATCTTTTATAATAATTATAAATCCTGTGCATTCTCCACAGATCATAATAATGATTTGGTTTAGCTTTCAAACATCACTTAAACAAAACAAAACCAAAAAACAAAACAGAGAGGGAAGTCACTGCTGTGGTTTGCAAAGAGGGTGCCTGCAGGGAGAGCCACTGCAGGTGGCTGCTGAAGCTCCTTTCATGTGCATGATGGTGGTCTTCTCGGCTACAGTACAAGTGCTTGTGCATCAAGTATAAAATACAAGCCTTTAATCACATAGATCAGCTTTTTAGCTTTTGTAAATTTAAAAACAAAAAGGATAAATAAGGCACTGTACTTTTAAAAACGAAAATTGCTTGGTTCCAAGTTTAAAACCCTAGGAACAACCAGAATAAAATATATAACTTCCCTTACTCAGCCTCAGAGAAGGACTCTGCAAGTTCTCTTCTCCACCTGAGACGTATTTTTTTGACATCTCAAATTGTGGTGTTCTCCACTATTCAGAATTTGAAAGGCTTGACAAGCTTATAAAAGCAGATATAGTTAATGCAAAATAAAAGGTTACTTCTACAGAACAGTCTCCCCCTTGGATGTCATCCTTCCATCACTTTGTCTCCAGTCGCCTCCGTTTGCTCTGGGAAGAGTCCAGCTTTGCCTTAAGCTTTCTCTTTCTCTGGGCTGCACTGTTCTCTGGACTTTTCAAGGGTCTGGCCCGAGTCTTCCCACTGCTTGGCTTCCTGTTTGCAGCTTTCTGGGGCCTAGAAGAGGACTCACCTGCTCCCTTTTGCTTTGTAGATTTTGCCAGTGCTTCCGAGGCAACGGGTTGGGTAGGTCTTTTGTTGGTATTCTCCTTTTCTTTCCTGGAGGAAGGGCAGCTCTTCCCAGAGGATTTTTTGGGGATCTTCATTTTGTTCTCTTTCAAGGACATCTTTTTGGGCAGTTGGCTGATTTTGTCCCTTGCAGCTGGCTTCTTGGCAGGAGTTTTGGTGGGCCCTTCAACATGCTTTTCTTTGCTGGCCCTTATTGCCGGCCCCTTGTCCTTACTGTCCTGAGTGCTGCTGCTTTCTGCTCTCTTGCGCTTATTCTGAGCTTCAGCTTTAAGCAAGACCTCAGACGCCTGCTTTCCTTTCCTTCCCTTCATTCCCTCAGTACTTTTGGGCTTAAGGGGAAATCCGTCTGCATGCACCTGGAGGGCGAGCTTGGGGGACATCAGAGGGTTGATGCACACACTCTTCCGACTCTGTTTACTTTCCACAGCCACACCTGGTGGACTTTCCATTTTCTCATTCTTGATCAGTCGTTGCTGGGCTCTGAGTTTTCCTCGAATATTAGAATACTTTCTAAGGATCCGGGTACTGGCAGGAGTAGGCAGGTTTGTGAGAGGATAGCTACTTCTATCTTCCTTGACTTCCTCTGTACTATCTTCAGAATTAGGGTTGAGGCTGATATCACTGCCATCCTCAGTCTCCACTTGGTCAGGATTCTCTCGAAATTTAGCCCAGAGCTTCTGTGTTTTCCAATTATTCCTAGCAGGAGTAGCTCCAGGAAATTTCTTTAAGTGTTTTTTCAAGCGTTCAGCCTGCAGTGAAGTAGGATACAGGCCAGAAGGAGAGTACTTCTGAAGAGGATGCTTGACAGGGGGGATGTCTCCTGGAAGACGAGTATTGAGTTTCTTTACAATTACCAGAGACCGCGTTTCAGTTGTCTCTAAGAACCACTTACAAACATTGGATAATTTAAAGTTTGTCATAAAGAGCATCTGAACAGGAGAAAACTTCTGAACCTCCAAGGAACCCCTACATTTCCGAGACCTTTTCTTGCTTTTCCATATCTCCTTCAGTTTATCTGACTTGTTCCTGGCCCTTGGTGTTGGCTGTGCTTCTTTCTCCAACTGGATCCAGCCCTTCTGCACTTTCATGTACTGGGCGTTGAAGTTGGCGATGAGCTCCTGGTTCTCCTCCTCAGCACACCATTCCACAAACTTGGGCTGTTCATCCACCACTGTGTCTACATCCTCCTCATCTAAGGGGTCTGCGCTCTCAGAAGCTTCGTTTTCCTTTGGCATTGGTTTAACTTGTGCAGCTTCCTTTTCCAAAGTCACTTTTGTAGTATCCAAGGAGTCCAGAGAATGAGCATGTCTTAGATTATATCCTGAAGAGGTCACTCTTTTAGGCCTTGGTACCCTGTGTGGCCCAACATCATCACCACTTGGACCACCTGATGTCCCAACTGAGCTAGCTGGGGCACGGCTAGGATCCTCTTTATGCTGGGTGTCCTCACTGTCTACCTCATTCTCACCCTCCTCCACATCCTGGGTAGGAAAGTGCCCTGGCCTCTCTTTTGATTGCTTCAGGTCCTCCCTGCAAGGAATATTTTCAGAGGGAACAAGGTCATTTTTCTCACCCACCTTAGACTGCACATAGATTTCCAGTCTCTCTCCAGACAGTGCCTGGTTAACTGTGGTTATGGGATCACTGCTGGGGAAAATCTCCCCTTCTTCCTTCTTGATGTCTTTAGCCAGCATGTTTTTAAAAGCCTGCCTTGTGACAATCCCACCTCCTTCACCCTCCTGCTCAGCATCGTTCTCAGAGGGACAATCACTGACATTCAGGTTTTCAGTATCCTCCAGAGTTTCTATATGGAAACTATCTGATGGAAAGCCCTCAGGTGTTATCCTATCAGGGTACCCTTCTTTTTTAGAACGCTTTACACCAGGATTTTTAGAAACCTTGATCTCAGGACAAGAGGAGGAAGAGTCTGAACTTTGATTTCTTAGATATCTATCAACAGAGGAAGAATCTGAAAGCTGACTTCTTAGGCATCTATCAGAGGCTTCAGGAAATTTTTTACCTTTTTTCTTCTTGTCTAGATTCTCTTCTGGTGAGTCAACATTTGGATCATGCGTATCTTTTTCTGAAGAGTATTTTATATCACTGTCCTCTCCCTCTTGCCCTGTAACACATGCTGCCTCGCGTTCCTCAGTCTCACCAGGGATTTCCTCAGTACAAGTGCCACCTGCCTTCTGGGGTGAGTTGGTATCTAGTTCCTGAGTGTCTCCAGTCCCAGCCTCAGCACTGTGGTTGTGTTCACTATGTGCCAGACTCAGGGGAGGCTCCAACTCCACAGGGGCACTCTGATCTTCTGAGCACAGAGGACTTTCTTCTCTACTGACCACTTCAGGAGAAGACAGAGGCCCGGAAAGGATTTCTTCACTACCTCGCCGAGAAATGCTTTCAGTCGTGGGACTGAGATGGCAGTCCTGGAGTATGCTTGGCTCCTCTGCATCCAGCAGAGCAACTGGTTGTTGGTCTTGTTCAGGAGAAGACACCATGCTTGCTGTGGGAGCTGAGACTGCAGTGCTATCTTCAGGCACATCCTCTTCGGCGAGATGAGCAGGCACAGGACACACCAGGCTAGAGGCTGTCATCTCCCCTGGCCTAGAGGAGCTGCTGGGATTCAGTTCATTCACCAAGGGACAAACCTCAGGCTCCTGAGACTCTTTCACAGACGAAGTGTCTCCACCTCCCTCCTTGAAGGAGGTTATTTCTTTATTAGGTCCTTCAGGGTAGTCTTCTCTGGGAAGCTGCAAATCTATGTGCCCAGGGGCTGAAACTGTAAGGGCCTGCTTGGGTGTCACCACTGCCTCTGATGCCAGCAGTGAGCAGCTCGCTTTTTCCTGGGAGTGTAAATTTCTGGCTAATGTGCGAACAGTTGGCAGCTCACAACAATCACCATTGAAAAAGTATCCTCGAGTACTCTTTCTGGCTGTTTTACGAGAAGATAATATGGATCTTGGATTCTCAAAGTGGCATTCTGTTATTGGTTGACTGATATAAACAACATCACACTGGTTATCATAATCATTTATCCTCAACCCGGAGGCCCTTTTACTTTTCCGAGCTGTCTTGATGGAGGCTGATATCATCTTGGTTCGTGAATGTCCATTAGGTGCTTTGTGTATAGCTGGCACAGGGCTGGAGGCTAACCAACCATCTTTGGAATGATCAAACTGGCCCTTGTCACTGGGATGGGAATGGTAACCCACCTTATTTCTTCCTAGTGAGTGAAGATGGTTCTCTTGCTTTGGCCTTGCATCTTGTTCATTTGCCTCTAAATCCTGGCGCAAAGGTGTTTTTGAGCCACACTGTAAAGCATTCTCTTTATCGGCAGTTCTAGATGAGTTCCCCATAAACCCTGAGTCCCATGTCTCTTCTGATAAAGCTTTGAACGAATTTCTTTGAGAAACAACATAGCTACTGCCCTCCTCACTATTCTCAGCTGCCACTTTTACTGCAAGTAGACTTTCCACTAAAGCTGAACTCTGCATATGGTCTTTATTGTCCTCACATGTTTTCATATTTGTGTCTTGCTCCCTTCCAGTGGTTTGCCCCTCCGAGCTTTTAGAGATGTGGTGGAAGTTCAATGAGGAAGAATTAGACACAGTGAGGTATCCCAGAGTGGAACTATCTGTTGAACTGCCAGAATTAGGTTGAGTGCCTGAAAGTTCAGAGGAATCTTTCCGGACAACAATCAAGGCATTCTCTCTTCCATCTACAGAGTTTGTCTCAGGAGGAGGTTCCTTCAGGGTCTGTTCTGTCATATACAGAGAGCTGTGAGAGCCTGATGAGTCTACGAACAAATCTACAGAAGTAGGAGACTTCCTATCAAGACACACAGCATCCTTTTCCCTATGGCTGCTGCTTAGCTGGGCACAGCCAGCGTTGCAAGTGGATGCATCCATTGCTCCAGAATCCAAAGGCTGCAGGTCCTTGGTGCCTGGCTGAGATTCAGTGTACAGGTCGCTCAGAACACGAATGAATTGCTTCTGGTGATGAGTGCACAGTTTGACCATAAACTTCTCCAGTGGGGACTTCGACTGATTGTTAGAATCTACTGCTAGAGTTTCTGTTGAGTTCTCACTAGATGGACAAAGAGAAAGAATCAATTAGTATGGTCATTTTCCAAAGGACCATTTTGACATTATAAATTCATGAGATGTTACTCATCTTGTAAAGAGAGTACAAAGAGAAACCAAAATGGTTTCAAAGTCCACCATGTACTTTTGTATGATTCTATAAAAATTATTTACCTAATTACAAGGTCAGCCTGTAATAGTCTCAGTTTTTAAGGGACAACATATTTTATAATTTTAAGTGACCACTGAGATTTTTTTTAATCGTAAGAGAAGAAATATTGAAAATAAATTCTTTCCAAAAAAATTTTGATCACACTATCAACTTCACTTGGTCAACATATACAGGTTGAGCATCCCTAATCCAAAAATTGGAAACACTCCAAAATACGAAACTTTTTGAGTGCTGATATGACAGCACAAGTAGAAAATTCTACACCATGAAACTATATTTTATGTACAAAATTATTAAGAATGTTGTACAAGATTACCATCAGACTATGTATATAAGGTATACATGAAACAAATGATTCTGTTCAGACTTGGGTCCCAATCCTATATCTCAAATATATGCAAATATTCCAATATCTAAAAATATCCAAAATCCAAAACACTTCTGGTTCCAAGCATTTTGGATAAAGGATACTCATGCTATACTTCTACCATAGGCCTAGGTATTCCTGTTAAATAATCATTAAATCTATACCTGTGACAAAAATTTAGATACACTATATCAAAAATCTTAGTTTAGAAGTACTTAGAGAACTTAATAGTTTTAAAATTATCCCTCAGCAAAACTAATTGGCCGGACAATTATTAAGCAGTGGTGGAACCCTTTAATCCCTTTCCTGGGCCATGGATGAAGATAACCCAATAATTTTACATTTCAGGTATGTCAAACACTGGAATGACAATCAAGTCCTGATTTCTAGTCTTCAAGTGAGGAAACAGATGCAAAATTGAATTGTGAGCTATAAAGCTCTGTCAATGCAAGGTAACAGGACTATCCTCATACAACCCCACCAATCATATCCCCTAGCCTTTTGCTAAACATTTTACAGCCATTCACAAGAAGCTCTACATTAAAGAACCCCTTTCAAGCATTTTCCTCCTAAGTCGACTAGGATGAACTCCAAGATCTTATCCCAGACAGTGGGAGTGTTGGGAAAGGAAGACACTGGACTTGAGACACTCTAGGAAATGCTGCACACACAGAGCTAGCTGCCTGTGCTTCTAGATGTCCAGGTTTTACAGAGACCATCCAGACAGAATGCTCCAATGATTTGGAGTATGACAGAGCAGCCCTCAGCAGCCTCACTTCTACCTTTAGTAAGTGTGTTTTTCTGTATACTAGCTGAGAAACCACATCCCAAGTTCCAGAATGGTAATTAAAGTAAAAACAAATGGCTCTGAATGAGGGCTTCAGGAATAGTTTTATTAGAAGTACACAAATTTTCTAATCTCCCTTCTCTTTTTGTGAATTGTAATTCCACAGAAGACTATCACTTGACTGTAAATGAACTATGGCAGAGAACGACAGCTTATTAAATGTGTGTTGAACAGATGTTTGAAGGTATCTCCTGGAGGAGAGAGAAAGAGAAAGAAATGATTCTTCTCAGTTCAAGAAACACAATCATGACCCAAGTCTTTGCAAAAATCTTCTGGATTATGCCTCATGCCTGTGTTTATGTTCTAGAAACAAGTTTTGGTATTTGGGTTTAACATGCCTAGAGATGAATGAAATCAAGGCATGTACCCAATGAAAGGACAAAGCACTTCTTGAAGGAAAGGAGGCATTTTCCTACAAAATGATGCTCATATAGAATAAAAAAACTGAATACCAATAAATCCCCGGGTGACATCCTACTCCTTTATGGTTGTGAGACTGAATCAGCTGCTGTCCCATATTTCAATAATTTAATTGTACCTCAATATTTTTATTATCCTTAATTAAGGAAAAGATTTTCTAAAGGGCCATACAACCAGGCGATGACTGTGGCAAAATGACTCACAATAGTCTCCAACAGACATCTGGAGATAGGTATGTATTTCATAGCTTCATGGCCAAGTGGTGGTGGTGTCTTCTTGACTAAGACACATACTAAAACTAAGACCTTATGAACTCTAACCTAGAACAACACAGTACAGCATTCAGACACTGAAAAACAGAGTCAGAGAGGCTGACACAGGCTACCCATGTCAACTTTAAGGGATATTTAGAACAATGGTTTATGGAAGCTGACGAGATGAAAACTGAAATGGCAACCTTGCTTGACAGAAAATGTCACCAATGAAAGTTCTTTGCATGTTTCCTGCTACGAAGGATTGGGAAAAATATACTGGTGAACCATAAGTCATCACAGCAAGTAGCAGGTTGCTCTTACCAGGTTATTATTGGCCAGCTCAAAACTATTCCCCCTGGATTGATTATATCTTTTCCTGAAATCCTAAGTCACAGTGTTTATAAAGTTCACTGGCAATTATACGGGGTCTTGTATATTTATCCCACAATTTTTATCTTTTTTTTTTTTTTGGAACCAGGGATTGAACTCAGGGACACTTGGCCACTGAGCCACATCCCCAGCCCTATTTTGTATTTTATTTAGAGACAGGGTCTCACTGAGTTGCTTAGGGCCTCACTAAATTGCTGAGGCTGGCTTTGAACTTGCGATCCTCCTGACTCAGCCTCCCAAGTCGCTTGGATTATAGGCGTGCGCCACCACACCTGGCAATTTTTACCTTTCACTGATTTGTCTTAGATTCTGCAGCAGATTGAACTGCTTCAGTGTAGGTAAAGACCACATTTCAGGTTTTCCTGTTCTTCCCTACCAAGGGAAAAGGGGCATCATGGTTGCTTCCTGCATTTTCTTCCTGGGCAGCAGCATTTACTCAGCCAGGAACACAAGTGACATAGCTGGCAACTGGTGCACTGATGTGCATGTGTCTGATGAGTTCTGTTCAAGCTGAATTGAGATGTTCTTGAAGTTCTGAATCTGAGATGTCTGGTGGACCATCTGGACACACAGACACTAGCCAATGGGAGCTTGCCTTGTTGCTGAGAGCCTTCACATTAATGCTAACCTTTGTCCAGTTGTCATTAAAGGGCCCTGTAATAACAGCTAACTTTAAACTATAGTAATAAAACCACTTTTGGCTGTGCTTCTAAACTATCCAGCCTTCTACTTTGATATTTTTTTTCCTACAGTTTTTCTCAATAGGACCTAGATTTAGATGGATTTTAATTTCTTATCCTTTGAAAATTTAAACTTTAAAGTTAACTTCAACATCCTGAAGTTTAATTCTTACTATTTTTTCTTGGTTTAGAAATATGGGTGGCAGTCAGTTCCGCCTAAGTTTCAAACAGCTGGTCTTTACCTTTGCTTTTAATTATTCCCTTTTCCTTAGGTCTTTAGTGAAGCCTAAGTGTAGCACTCACATTAACTTAGTTTACTCTTTGGAGCTAGCAGGAGTCCAGAGAGGTGATTTTCTGTCCTGCAGACCTTTTCCTCACCACCATTTAAGGGGAAGCACAGTGTTTTAGTTCAGTGATTATAGTCTGTATTGTATTGTGTCCTTCATGCTTGACTACATAGATCTTCACAAGAACAAAAATTCATCACAAACGTAATCACTTGTGTGAATTCACATTTTTTCTGCTCAACAAGAGAACTCTGTAATAGCTAAGTGAATTATTTATCAAGCAGAAAAGCTTGATACCATTAACGTGTACTCAGATCAGAGGGATTGGTAAATTGGAGGAAGGGCTATAAAAGAGAGGGGGAACCTGACTTCTAACTACCTGAATTAGTTTTGAGTTTATCTCCTTGGTGAGAAATGACTGGCATGACCTTGACCACCTTGTCTTTCTATCTTCAGCTCAATGCCCAATTCTGAAGGGTGTGGTAGAAGGATAAGATAATATTCATAAAAACTTTAAAAGGCACAGTTTAAGAATGATGTGCTGTTTCACAACCCTATCTTTAATGATTTACTCAATGATGTTTTTCTAGATCAGAGGTTAGACACAGTTGAACTCGCCTATTTAGTCAATATTGTAATACTTAAATTCCTGAAGGAAAGCATTCCTGTGGTTAATATAAATGTTGGATGGTCCATACTTATGATAAGTAAAAGATTAAGTAGAGAAAAGATGTGGCAGAGAGCTGAACTGACAAGTTTAAGAATCTGGAACTTGAGAGTGATGGATTCAGGTACTTTCTTTAATACCTACTGGAAACCTGCCAGTAAGACTGATGATGGGCAGATCAACATTACTGGTGACCTAAATAATATTCTTGACTGAAAAAGACCAACATCAGTAGTGAAGGATATTTGGATGGGAGTTAACCTTAGTACCAGAAAAAGGCAAACCCAGAACACTGAAGGGGAGACAAAGTTTAGACAGAGTAGATTATAGTTAAGAGAGCTAAATAAGCTGGGTGCAGTGGTGCATGCCTATAATCCCAGCTACTTAGAAGGCCCAGGCAGGAGGATAGTAAGTTTGAACCCTGCCTGGGGCAATTTAGAGACCCTAAAATTAAAAAAAAAAAAAAAAAGAAAAGAAAAAGAAAAAGGGTGGGGATATAACTCAAGGGTAGAACTTTTGTGAGCGTGGCCATGAGTTCAGTCCCCAGATGCCTACCTCAAAGATTGGTAAATTAATTTGGCTTAACTCTTTAAAGGAAACCTAAAGCACATTCACAGTCTCTGCTTCAAGACATACAAGTTGTATTTTTTGCCAGACAACAATCTGAAATGATGCTCTCTACTTTTTTCCTACTGGTCTTCTAAGTCTACTCCAGGGCATGGTGAGTATACTGAAAAGTTCTTGCTATAACCTGGGAAGCACATCTGTGCATTTTCCTTATCTGGACACAGGATAGTCCAGGGATACTATAACAGAAATGCATACATGTAGTGGAAAAGGTGGGCATGAATGTGGAATGTTTCTCCACTCTGTACATAGTCATGGAGATCTGTATTTCTAAACCACTGAACAACCAAGTCTTTTTTTCAGGGTTAGGCAAAACAGTAAAAGGTTAGGCAAAAGTGACACAGAAATGCTAGAAATAAAGCTTATAAGGTCACAGAATAGAAAGGGATCTCTTTAAAATGTGCAAGCCAGGTGTGGTGGCGTATGCCTGTAATCCCGGCGGCTTGGGAAGCTGAGGCAGGAGGATTGTGGGTTCCAAGCCAGCCTCAGCACGGGCAAGGTGCTAAGCAACTCAGTGAGACACTGCTCTAAATAAAATACAAAATAGGGCTGGGGATGTGGCTCAGTGGCCGAGTGCCCCTGAGTTCAATACCCGTTCCAAAAAAAAATAAACAAAAAACATGTGCAGTGATGCATGCCTGTATGTAATCTAAGCTACTCAGGGCTTTAAAACCTGTTTTCCAGGTGGTTGGAATCTAAATGATCTAAATTTGGATTTAGATAGAAGTAGATAGATTTAGTTAGGAAAAAACAATTCTCAGATTAGAACTGATGAGAATTAGCCCTTCCTAAAATCAGAATCATGGGGGATATGATATGTATGTAGGGTCAAATCTAAGTTATGTTTTGTTACCCTGTGAGTTCCACCCCAGGAAGACACCACTGCTGAGGACAGCATGGTGTCTTTTTCAGGTGTGGAGGAATGAACAACAGCTGACAACTACTGATTTGAAACAAAAGGCATGCAAACCTTTGTCATAGCTTTCTGAGATTACTGTGTTATTAACCAAGTTCACAGAAAGCAGGGCAGAACAAAGGTTCTCAACAATTACAAATTAATATTCTTAAGTGGGGAAAAGAAGAAGTGAGGGTGCTTACTGGGCATGCAGTCATAGTTTGCTAGCTTTTCTGTATCTAGGGCTAAATATCTCTGTAAGAAGTTATTATTCAGAATAGATCTCCTAAATATGATAGAAGCAGTTTAAGGCTTATATATTTTACCTCCTATTTTTCTTTATTTTAACCAGAATATAAAACTTATTAAGTTACAATAAAAATGTATCTATCAAGATTATCATGGTCACTCTTTAGGTAAATGCACCCCTGGAGCCAAAATAATCAGAAAGTTACTTGGAGAGTAGGAAGTCAAGCAGGGAGTCATTAAACTCAATGGTCCAATACCTCATTTTCTCTCCAAGAATGTAATGGTCTCACAAAACAGACAATTCTGACAAACTGTTTACTTGTGGAAGTTTTTTTGTTCTTTTTTTAGTTGTAGACAGAATGCCTTTGTTTATTTTTATGTGGTGCTGAGGAGTGAACCCAGTGCCTCACACATGCTCCACAAGTGCTCTGCCACTGAGCTACAGCCCCCTGCCCAGTTCTTTTGTTTTAACCAAACTGATTTTATTTATAATTCTATCATCTTATCGGTAAGACTATAGTGAAATCAGATATGAGAGAAGTCTAGATGTTAAAGACATAACTCACATTTTAGGTACTACATGAGAGTTCATGTCAGCTAGAATTTTTGTTGTTTGGTTTTTGTTTCTTAATCTCTCAGTTGAGAATTAAATCTATGTTGCTCTTTGGGAAAACTGCCCTTTAGTTTCCAGTTTAAATGACCACAGCAATTATGGGACTAGAAAAATACTACTGCTTAAGCAGAATACAAAGGGACCCATTCCCCAAGCAAAAGAACATGCATCATGTGCCATGATGTTCCTTTAAAGGTATAAGGATAGAGTAACACCAGCTGAAGGGCCAAACAGCAGCCAGCACTGGAGGCCTTTCCCACATCGTATGGTCTCCCTACAGGAGGAGTGGGAGAGGCAAGCGTCAGGACCAGTTCCCACTACACTGGCTATGCACTTTTTTTGTAATCACAATCATGATCCGCAACAAAAATTCACCCCACTATTTTGCAGGACAGTGTATGAGCAGTGGGATCTAAATCTAAAGGACGTATGGGGCAGTAATAGAAACAAAAACACAAGAATATTTAATAAGTCTCACATATAGCCCAGTAACACAAGCGTTTTTTCCTCAAGAAACAAATCTGTGTCTCACAAAGTTTCTTTTGGGGTGAAAGGAAGACTAGAAGATTATATATCTAACCAAGCAGATACTTCATAGTATCCTGAATTTTTCATGATTTTTATGGGATTTTTCTAACTCTTCTCATGTTTTCTTGAGGTTCTTGGTCTCCATTCTGGAAACCTCACAGTTTAGGACCATATAAATCTTTGGTGTGTCCTAAAACTTTAGACTTTTGCTGTATAGTTCATCACTTAAAACCTACACAATGACAATACTCTTAAGTAATTAATAATCATTATTTATAGGACTCAGACCACTTTGTAAAATGTTAAACAGTAAAAAATAACTCCTAGGATACCTTATATAAGGTTTACTAGTCTTTCTCAATTGTTCACCTCATCAGTACTAGATGAGGTAAAGAGGAAGTTTTTTTAAAATTTAAAATATAAGGATAAACAAAATATTTCATTTTACTTTTAAAAAGACAGGGTCTCATTATGCCACCCATGATGGTCTCCAACTCCTTGCCTCAAGCAATTCTGCCTCAGCCTCCTTAGTTACTGGGACTACAGGTGTGTGCTACTATACCCAGTCTGCAAAACATTTTATTGTTTACCATCTCTCTGGAGTGCTCTAGGAATGGTTCTTTATAACCATCCCACACCTACCCCTCTCTAAAATACTCAAAAGATAGCTAAAATATGGGGCATAGCCGGGCGTGGTGGCACACGCCTGTAATCCCAGCACTTGGGAGGCTGAGGCAGGAGGATCGCGAGTTCAAAGCCAGTCTCAGCAACTTAGCGAGGCCCTAAGCAACTCAGTGAGACCCTGTCTCTAAATAAAATACAAAACAGGGCTGGGGATATGGCTCAGTGGTGGAGTGCCTCTGGGTTCAATCCCCAGTACCAAAAAAAAAAAAATTGGGGCATAGTGATAAACTAAGTGAATTCACCTGCACATTTATCTTTTTTACTCAGGAGTATAGGAAGACAAAATGTAACTAAATATAAACACTGAGACATGAAACTGGTAAGGACATAAATATTTGTTGTTAGATATTCTACTTCAATTTAGATATTTATTTTCCCTCACTTCTAACCACTAATTCTATCACTTCCTTTGCATCCAACATACTATCCAGTTCAACCACATGGATTGACTTTTCTTGGAAATACAGTATTAAAAGCTCCCTGCCACAAATTCTTATTTTAGAGTCTGCTTCACACTATTGAAAGCTGCCATCTTCAGATCTAAATCAGATCTTGTATTTAGATCTAAATCAGATCTAAATCAGATCTTGTATTTTTCTTTTTTTGCATAAAACTTGTATCAATTTCCCACTGCATATACTCCATTCTTTTTAGGGCCTTTTCCCTAAGGGCAATTACACAGTTCTTACTCTCAGATTGTTTCCATCTTTTATTAAAAGAGCACTTCTGATGCAGTGCTCTTTTAACAAAAGAGCTTTTATACTAACGTGTTCCGTAACTATTTCACCACTGGACTGTGACTCTCCCCTAGGTCAAGGACTCCATCCTTTTTAACTTGGTAGCTTTGGTGCTTAAAGTTTAGAACTCAGTTCATTGCAGAGATTAAGTAAGTAAGGAATGAACTAAATAAGTTATCATGTAGTGAAAATAATTTTCCTGATGCATTTCTCAAGGAAATTGAAAAGGGCAGAGGAAACACTTGTGTCATACACTAAGAAGGGAAAAGATTGAGTTTTCAATGAAAATGTGTTCAAACAAGGCAAACTAAGAAGAAATTATGGTTAGAAGAAACAAGTTCTGATGTTCTATTGCACAGTAGGGTGACTACCATAATGCACTATATATTTCAAAAAAGCTAGAAAAATTCTGAATGTTTCCACTGTAAAAAAAAATAAGGAAACGTGTTTACCCTTATTTGAACATTACACAATGTATACATCTACCAAAACATCACATGGTATCCCATAAGTTTGTACAGTCTTTATGTTTCTATTTATAAAAGGGAATTCTGAAGCTCAGAAGTGAGTATATAAATGTCTAAGCACACTGGAGGTTCAAAATATTTCCTCCAAGACATAAGGACCACTGGGATGAAAAGATACGGTTTACATAATGTCTCTCAAATGCCTTATTACAAGGTTCCCCCGACACACCACTCTTGCAGTACTAGGGACAGAATCTAGGGCCCTGCACATGCTAAGCAGGCACTCTACCACTGAGTTATACCCCAGCCCCATTACAGAGCTTTGCTTACAACCCAGAGAAAGAAATATTATACAAAGTGACCAAGTACACATATCCCAGTTTTAATAGGGTTGTGAACAATGACATACAAGTTTTAATGAAACAGCACATATCCTCTGATTCTATTCCCTCCCCACCCCCATTTTTAAAAATGCTGGTTAGGACCCACTAAACTGATTTTACAACAGATTAATGGGTTGCAATAGGTTGATCCAGTTTGGAAAACTCCTGGTCTATAACAGACCTACCAATCCTTAGCATTTCATAAGAATCTGCTATCCTGGTTACTTTCGTCTTAATTCATTTCTATCCAGCCAAAGTTTTTACCAGAAATTCCTGGTAAAAATGTCATATGACAACAGATGTGGGGAATAAACATCTCTAAACTGTATTGGCCATGTTTGGATCTGTCAGTTTGAAATGTATAGAAGCCCCATCTGATAAGACTTCACTAAAATCTAATTAAACAGGCAGAAGAATCCCCAAACTCTTCTTTATATTGCAAATCCAAAGTTTTTATGATTAAATACACTCCTCTACACTCTTACATATAGCTTTTATATCATTGTTCAAACTCTACTACCCATGTTTAAAAAAATATCCAGATTCAAAAGCATGTGAAATTTCAACCTTAAAAAACCTATATGCAATGGAAATGTAGTTAAATTCTATGTAAATTTATAATCCAAGCATCTTCTACTTTCAGACATCTATTTTATACTTTGAAACAAAGAATATTTTTAATATATTCCCAAAACAGCACAATATGCAGAAAAGCAACATTCCTTCTAAATTTTATTCACAGTTCCAACATTTTTTATGTCCTAGACTTTAGAGTCAGGAAAGAGAACAAGATTGGTAGTCCTGTGCCATAGTCTAATATAAACACATTTGTCTCACCTTCAGAATTCTAACCAATAGTCTCCTTCACAGCTTTTTGATCTAATTTTCTCACTCTCCCACCCCTCACCCACTGAATTATGGCACCTGTCAGGAGATTTCACTCCCACTCTTACTTAGCACTTGCACTTGCAAAGAACCTAAGTGCTAAGTATTATATACACAGGATCACATTTAAGCCTCATAGCAAATCAATGAACTAGGTAGTACAGGCCTGTTTTAAAGGCAGGAAAACAGAGGCTTGGAAAAGGTCAGTAACTTGTTCAAGAACTCATTGTAAGAAGAGAATGAGGACTGGGATTTTAAGCCAGGCCCATCAAATTCTGTCTTGCAAACTTGGGTTAACATTCTCCTCCCTCTGTTCTACCTACTTTTTAAGTTCTTCCTTTATAAGGGCTTTCCCAAAGTCATCAATTAGCTGATTTTTGTTTAACATTGGACTTACATGCTTTGAATATAAACTTCTTTAATGTTAATACAGATTTCATTCTTTTCCTAAAAAATGATATTTTGTCAAGAGCCAAATTAACAGTTGAGGTTTAATCTCAACTGAATCTAAAAGATTATTAGTAGACAAAACCCCTCAATTCTAATTCTAGGTTGAGTCAAGATTATTAGAGGGATATAGGAGTTAAATAAAATCATTTGGAAACATGAATATTAGGGTCAACTAATTGTGTGAGGAGGGACATGTTCCTTAAACTCCCCAAGTTCCATATTTTCCACCTCAAAAAATTGAAAATCAGAATGGATTACAGTGGGTTAACCAAAACCTCCTGTGGCTGGACAATAATGTGAATATAGTAAATATTACTGAACTCTATTCTTGGAAGTGGTTAAGATGGTAAACTTTTTTTTTTTTAACTACAATTTAGAAAGTCAAAGCAAAAAGTCTCCTGTACATTTTGAAAATATGTAACATAGTTTAAGTCTCATTGCTATAAATGAATTCAGTGGCCTTTAGTTGTAGGATCCAGGCATGCATATTCCTTAAAAGGTTGATTCTGACTGAAATGAATTACATCTGATGAGTCTTCCAGGACCATCTGTACTCTCATATTCAGGGTAGAACTAGCCCAAAAGAAAAAGAAACTGGGAATAACACAGTAGAATAAAGTGTACAAGCTAATTTTTGCAAAAGTATCATCACCTTCATATGCAATTCATGATAAAAATGAAAAAGTAGTTTTAAATAAGACCAACTAAAGAGATATGTAGATCTATTTTTTTCAGTTTAGAAAATAGTGCAATGCAAAGGTCTGGACTTATTATTCAATAAAGGGTTGCTACTATATTTGTCTCACACTTAAAAACTATTTTTAATGGATTCAATGTTGAAATGAGGCCTAAAAGCCATTCAGTCTGAACACAAATGATCTTCTTAGTATACCAAGTTGAAAGATAAATACAACTAATACTTTAAAACTACTAGATAATAAAGTTTAATTGTTCTTACATGCCTATATAGTGTCAAACTCACAATATAAAACTTAAAGAGGGTTTTCGGTTTTGAGCAGTGCTGGGGATCAAACCCAGGTGCTCTATCACTGGGTTACATCCCCAGCCCCAGGACTTATGAATTTTGATGGTTTTATTTTCCAAATTCAAGTTAAACTCTAACCAAATCATGGCTTAAACTGTTATATACTCATCAACCCTTCGATCTTTTTTAAAAAATATTTTTTAGTTGTTGGTGGACCTTTATTTTATTTATTTATATGTGGTGCTGAGAATTGAAGCCAGTGCCTTCACACATGCTAGGTAAGTGCTCTACCACTGAGCCACAACCCCAGCCCACTCTTTTTCTTTTTTAAAACAAAGTTTTGTTTTAAAAACATTTCTTTTCCACTAACCCCTAAAAGCAAGCCTACTTTAGCTGTAAATGCAATCTGACTCTCATACTATTATACCCAACACCCACCCCTGCCAAAAAAAACTAGAAGTCCAAGAACTGGCAAGTTGAATGATAAATAAAATTGTTAAAATGCTTCACCTTTTGGAAGCAAACAATGATAACAAGGACACCGAATATAACAAGAATATTTATCTAATGTTACTTAATTATTCACTCATTTCAGCAATAAAACCCAACATTATAGGACCTACCCATGCTTTTACATTTGAATACAAATGTCTGATGGAAGAAATTCAACTCCTGGGGGGAAAAAGCAAGAAATCCACATCTCAGAATTTGACACCATCCCCTCCATTTCTAGTTTCCCCATTCCATTTCCCTTATGCAACTCTGGTTCTAATATATGAAATTTTCCTAATTCCCACACTTGTTGAGACATAGGCATCCCTGAGTTAATTCCAAAATATCAGCTGAATCAGAGGAAAGTTTCAGTTGAAAAGAAAGAAGGGTTTTCTTTAAGTAGGATTGTAACATTAAAGAGCCAAGTATCAACTTGAAGGTAGGATAATTGAAATAAATTCATTTATGATAATTCTAGAGTACAATCTTACTAACACTTAATGGTCATCAGTTTTGAAAAGATAATAGCAAGAAATGACAAGAAACAAGATGCTATAGCTTTGAAATTTACAAGGAAATAATAATTAGATTTTCAGAAATATATTCTATAAACACATGGTATAAGTGAATAAGGGGACTAAATGAAGCCAAGGTACACCAGTAGTACCAACACAAATTTTGATTTTTTACAAACATCAGACCAAGACAGACATAGCTAGCTATTCTCAGACAAAAAAATTAACTAAAATGTTAGCTAGACCAACTATCCTCAATAGCTTCATCTGTTAATATAAAATATCTCCTTATATTATAATTACATAATGAGCTTTAAAGGCAGCTTTCTGAAATATTTTACTCTTATTTCTAACTTTTAGGAACCATAATTCAGGTCTTCCAAACATTTTACAAGAACCACTTTATAATACAAAACTTCTTTATACATCTAGCTTTTAAACACACCACAATGTTGATTAGCATCCTCCCAAAAAATAGAATAACTGTAACTGATTGACAGTGATGTTTTTGTAATCAAGTCTCAAGAAAGCTAGCAAATCAGCAAATTGGTATTCTTTTTGACAAGCAATCCCAGCAGTTTTACTCTAGAAAATTATGAAAAACCAAGTTGAATCTATGATGACATTATAGAAATATTGATATATCTTGTCTGGTCAGTAAGATTTTTAAAAGTGAGAAATCCAATGAAAACTGAGGCAGTCCAGGGCAAGTATCAAATTAGTAAAGACGCTGAGTTATAAGGCAGTATTGCACTTGAATTCTGAACCACAATTTTGTAGTGGCAATGTCTAGAAATTTTATCTGGAATTTACCAAGAAAAATTACAACATTGATTACCATGTACATTTTATAGTACACTTCTCTTAGCCCATTTGTGATTTAAAAAAAAAAAAACAACTAAACTAAAAATTTAAGAAGTAGAAACCAAGCTTCAAAAACAGTTTTTCACAACAAAATTTATTAGAAGAATAGTGGTTTTGAAAGTCTAGCATCCAGTGAGAACTACCATACACAACATTACAGCTGGGAATGTTTCTCCAAAATGTCATGGTCAAATAATACAATGGAACCATTAAATCTTACACATGCACGAAAGAACTAGCGCTTTTGACATACAATGCAAAAAAGAAAGAAATAAAGGGGGGAGGGAACCACATGGATTAAAATTTTAAGTACTCATCACATACATTAAGACACAGCTTATTTTAGTCCAGTCAAAAATCAGAACTGCGTTAAAAAATTTAATGTAGTGCAATCAAACCAAAAATCTTAATTTGTGATCATAAGTGCTCTACTACATAAACATTAATCATAGCAAGGAACGAAAAGTTCAAATCACACAGTACAAAAAAAAATCTGTAAATAAATATAAACTACAGTACAAGAGAAATATTAAATTATACAATTCCGTCAAACTGTAAACAGTATATTGAAATGAGGTCCATAAGAGTTAAGGGGGTTCCTGTTGTGTTGCATGACACTTGAACTTCTAGAAATCTGAAAGATGCAATTTTCCTTATCTTTGAAGGCTATGGGTATTATATATGGAGAGAATTTCTTTTAGATGTAAGATATCAAATATCAAAGCAGAGGAATAACCTATTTTGTTAACCACAGACAGTACTGCAGAAAACAAAAGAGTTAAAGAGACAAGTCTTAACATCAGAGATGTAAAGGACTAAAACACTGGAATTAGAACTTCACATCAGAAGAAACTTGTCACTGAGGTCTCAAGGCTATACACTGACAAAACTGTCTGCTGATAAGCAGACCTAGACCTCTGCTAATTTTTTGACATTTTACATACTCATGTTAAAACACCAACTTTGGCAGAATCACTACTGATAAACTCAAAGCACTCCTGGCCCAATGGTTCCATCACAGTGGCCAGTGCACAGATTCTCTAAAGACATTGCATAAACTAGAATGTAGAGGTCAGACACCCAAGGACCAGTGCTTGAATTTAGTAGTAGTTATGGTGAAGAAGCAAGAGCCACATCAAGGAGGAACTGCATCTGTTATAGTTAACAGCGGCAGCTAGGAATGTCTTTTAATTGTGCTGGCTATTAGTGGCATTTAAAAATATATAGTCTCACTGTGTGAGTGAGTGTGTTGTGTGTGTGTGTGTGTGTGTGTGTGTGTGTGTGGAAGAGGAAGAGGGAAAAAGAGAGAGAAAGTGATGTGCTGGCTATACATTTATGCACATTTTTAAAAAATACACTGTTAACAGGAACCCCCGTATTATCTGCTCAGTAGTAATAACTGAATATATAGAATGCCACTATAAGAGTGTGAGGCACCGTGTGCTGGAGAGTTATATGCAGCTTTAAAATCTGTTTGGCTGAGTTATACCTGGATACCTGAACTGAGTTTTTAAGTTGACATTCATCAAAGATGTGCTACCAGCACGTCGAAATCAAAGCAAAACAGAAAAATACAAGTCACTGCTAGGTTTAAGAATAGCATCAAAGTACCTGAATTGAGTGAGAAGAGTGTGTAAACTGTCCCTGAGGGTTTTTAAACAGTGTGTACAAGTTGGATTTCTAAGAACATTAGTTTTATTTAACAGTGTGGACTGATAAAATACCAATGTCTGACAGTTTAAAGTGGAGGTTAGAAAGAATTATATGCAAACGCTCCAAATGTATAGTTTATGCATTTTTTTTTTTTAAACAAAGCAGCAACAAGCTGCTGTAAAGTATTCATCCCATCAGAACAAGCAACATGTGGGAGTCAGATAAAGGTTTCTTAGTCTGGTTTTCTGACAGCACAGCATATCAATATCCAATGACTATATCTTTCCTAGATCAGAATGTAACTAATTTCGACTAGCAATATAGGATTAGACTTTTAATCAAACACTTTGCTATTACATACTAAAATTCCTTAAACTTACTAATGCTGGTAATACTAACCTAGTTAATCATCCCCCCCCTCATTTTAGAAATATACCCTTCCACAACTTAAAAACATTAAGATCCATTTCAGTCCTCTGATGTAAAAAGCATGTAAGTGAATTAATATTAAAAATTTACACAGTAAAAAGGCTTGAATTTCAGCCAAAGATTCTAAATACTGCTCATTCCCTGAAGACTTAAAGGGGGAGAGAATCCCTACCCAATTTCCTAGTGGTTTATCTTTCTAAGATGGTCTGATACAATTTTTCATTTGGGGGAATTTCCCCCTCACCTTCTCTCAAGTTCCAAATTCGTAAGCCTGAAAAGCTTAACGAAATGGGGAAAATGAGGCAATCACTTACAATTGCTAGAAAGGTACAAATGTTATTGTCTTTTGTTAAAATAAGATTTATATAAATGTGATCTGACCCCATATTATGTAGTATGTTTCATATTTTAAAATAATCGTCCTAAAGCTTACAGTACCTAAGACTCTGAAGATAAATTAAGACTTTAGTGTTGTAACAGAAAAAGTGCTGAATTATCCCTTTTCTAGTACTTTAAACATTTTGGACAAGTGCTTTCCTAGTGACAGTAAAGTTCACTATATACCCTTCCACCAAGCAGGAAAGTCACCTTGGTGAAAGACTTAGGAGTGTAGCACCGGGTATTTACCAAATAGTAGGAGTTGTTTCAATCATTCTGAGGGGGTAAAAATATCCTAGATTGAAATTCTATTTGGCTATTGACTGTTAAATATCCCTGCTCTACTGTGTCAGTGTCCTGTGTCCAACTATCCCTGGCCCCCACCCACAGTCCCCTTACACACTATCCACTGAGAATCTAATCTCCGAAGAGATCATTTTAAAATTTATGTTTTCAGGACATACCTGAGAAAGGGTGCAATTATGCAGAACAAGGAATCCAAGACTGCACTAATACTGGTTATAGGTTCATACATTTTTTTCCCCAAGACAAATCTAAGTTTAAGAGGTATGGATCTTCAATTATGTCTTACTGCTTTAGATTTTCTTTTTGGTATGTGTGTAGGGTCATTTCCAGTGTTGAATAGATCATCTTGTGCTGTTCAAGAACAGTTCAAGATGAAGTAAAGAGTTCATTTCCACATTCAAACAATATAGATTAAATATTATGATTATAATATTTGCTACATCCAATAAATCTATGGTTAACTAAAAGTGCTTGCTTTTCAGCATTTATGGAAACAGTTCTAAATGAACTGGAAACCTTAAAATTACTCCCCCCTGCAAACAGTTTCAGAGTTAACTCATGTCTGTTGGTCAAATCAACATTAACTAGCCTTGATTCTCATTTTCAAACAATGTAAAGATTTTTCTAACAAATGAAGATGGCCCAACTTTACCACACTGTCTGTCCTGTGACTCATTTTTAGTATTACAGGGCAGAATCTGTGTCTATGTACTTGCCCATCCTACTTCCTACCCCTTTCCTCCTATCTCCTTCAAAACACCTAGGATACACAGCTACAGTGCTATGCTACAGGGCTACTGTCTGCTTCTGAAATAGGTGACTGCAAGATTATCTGGAATATGGCAGAATATGCAAAGAATTCCTCCATTTCCCTTTCAGTCAGCATGTTTACAAATTCTACTCAAGTCTCAAGGACAGAATGAATCCAAAATAATTCATAAAGAAAGTGTCTGGAGGTCTGTATTCCTTGTACCACAATTATACTTTTTTCCTTTTCAGTAGTTTTTGAAAGAAATTAGATTTTTAAAAAATTCCCTATGTAGCTTAACAGTCTCCTAAATAGACTGTATAGCTAAAGCTGTCAAGTTTTTAATAATACTGGCCTGACCATAGTATTAATGAAGACCTAATTCTACAGCAACAGTAACAAGGAAACAATCTTCAATATTTTCATGAAGGCCAAAATTTAACCTATGACTGTCAGTATCTCCTATAAAACATTAAGTAGGGCAATTTGATCTATTGTCATATTCTATCACCAATGACAGCAACCTGAATATATAGAAAACAGAGTTCCACATGAAAACAATCTCTGGCATTTGGTTAAAGAATTATAAAACAAAAATGCAGTTTCAAAACGAAATTTACAAGGGTAACAGCTGTTTGAGAAAATGACACCAACTTGTCATGTATCTGCTGTTAATGACTCAAAATAATTTCAGGTTCTGACATTGAGCTAACTTATTCTGTTTTATTAGCCAAATAAATCCAAGCTTCACTATCACAGGTCAGTTAAATATAAGAGAATCTACAAAGGATTAGAACCAGGCCTGGCACCATGTGCTTACTTGGGGTTGGGGGAGAACACACAGCTCACTAGCAACTCAAAGGTTGCTATGTACTGCCTAATGACAGAAGGTAGTTATGATATGGGCCTTAACAGGTAGTCATTTTTAGTCTAATTTAGTGTTCTCTCCAGAAAATTGGGAACTAAACATCTCATTGTGCCTTCTTTTGTTTTACTATCTGATCCCATATAGCTCATATTATAGCTAAGGTAAAATGCTGGGGAATAGAAATGCCAATTGGTTGAGGTAATGATTTATATAAGATAACCAGAGTTCTAAAGCACTTCAATATTGTAAAGTAAAAGTGTACCAAATAAAGCTAATACACACTTCACACTTGTTGAGCTTGCGCACCAGAACTGAACAGTAATTAACTTCACAAAAGGACCCTACTATCACACAAAGCCTTACTCATATTCATGATCTGCTGCAGCAAAGGTTTATCAAGCAACATCTAAACTTCAGAATAACAACAAACTTAATATTAAAAAGTATTATACACAAATATAAATTATTTTTCCTGAAAGAGAGACCTTGTCCTTCATGGTATTTGAGGAGCAGAATAAAGCGTATAGCTCATCACAAATATAATTCAGTCACTTGTAAGCCTACCAAAGAAGGTAATATAACACACTATATTACTGTCAACTGATGACTGTGCTGTTTCAGGATGAGAATGCTAATGATAAAATACCAACTAGATAGCTCTCTACAGAATTAGTGTTTTTGATTTTACAGTGCCATAGCTTATCTATAATATCAATGTTCTCATTAGAAATGCAAGAATTTAAATACATTATTTCCTATCATTAGTTCAAATAATGTTATATAATTTGAGTAATGTCATCATCCACCTACCAAAAATGTGAGGAAGAAAGGCTTTTGTGACAAAGACAGGCATGAACTACACTTTCCCATACCATAAAAATGGTCAAATGTTTGAGCCACGCAAAACTCTGATAAGCAGAATTTAAGCATCTGAGTAGACCAATCTCTATTACACATTTATGAGGATGTCCCCAAACTAGAATATCTACAATGAAAGTGCCCATACAGCATAGTGGCAAATCAAGAGAGAAATCAAATATTAAGGGATCACTGTGGCATGAAGACTGATCGCCAGCCATGTGATGATGAGCCACCTCCAGGAAATACATGGTATAATGGAACTCTGAACACAAAATTTAACATTAAAAGTGCACCTGAATATTACAAACTAACTTTACAAAACCTACAATAAGGTAAAATATATATCTTTTGAAATATTCAGCAGCTTTTTGTTTTTTTTTTTTAAGGTTTTTCTTCTTTTTTTGAGAGGCTCATGAAATTTAAAAAGGGACCACTATCTAATTTCAACCATGCTTCACGAAACAATAATGGCTATTTTATATTGCAGTTACCAATGTAATGCAATTAGTGCTTTAAAATAATCTACACTCAAAAAAAAAAGACAAGAAAAACAAACAAACAAACAAAAAAAAACAAACAAGGGGGGCGAGGAAGAGAGAGAGGAAGAGAGACCGACCTTTGGAGAAAATATGCTTATTCAAAAGCTTCTTGGAAAAGAAAATTTACCTGAATATCAAGTCATGACTGATCTCAAGTGTAATGTTTAAAAGCTTCACAGACATGAATATTACAATCTTCAGGTCTCAGGACTTTTAATCTGAGAAAGTTTAGAGTTTGGTTTGTTTTTAAATTTACTTTCTAACCAAAACAAATAATAGAAGTACTCAAATTTGCACTATTTACAACTCAGCCTACAATCTGAAATGACACAATACAAGTTCTCTTATTTAAACTGCAGCATTAAAGGGTAGGCACACCATTCTTCTGCTGCTCGATTGTCATCCACTGAAACACACATAGAAAATATTTATGTTAGTAAAAGGATCACTCCATGTACACTACAATGACAAAATTTACATAACTCAACTCATACATCACTTATATAGACTACCACATAGGATTAAACCTCTCTGAACAGTAAAACTACAACAGTTCAATTTTTAGGGCCAGATTTTTAAATGGGCCTTTAGTGATGTCTTTGTGAGAGGGGATAAAAAGCAAGCACAAATTAATTTTTCAAAGGACCTTTTTGCAGCAATTTTTGGCTACTGAACGCCCCAAACATTGTGCAAAAAGGCGCCATGGCTGCAATTAATTGTGTGCTGACAAATTGAGTGTGAAACAAAGGAGGTGTTCCTTCATAAGCTTAGCCCTTTGCTTTCAGCAAACTTTCTACAACTTCCTTCAACTGCAGACGAAAACCATACATTTCTTAATGTATTTTTATTGCAACTTCCAGCTAGGCTAGAAAAATTGCAGTCATATATTGTTACTTAACCCAAACTGTTTTTTCTGTTGAGATTAGAAAGCCAACAGGAAACAGGTTCAGTCACCCACTGATTAAACTGCTAAACAAAATAATCAAATCAAAAGAGGAACCCACGCCCAGGCTATGTCAAGAATGAGTAGTGTCTGTATTTGAATAACAGCAATGGTGTGCCTAACCTTTGAACACAAAGGTTGCTGAGGGAAAACTATCCTTAACCTAATTTAATTAGGTGCTCCAAAGTTTCCAGGCAAGAATTTATGCCTTGGGAATACCTGAACTCATCCTTGAACTGTTAGTATCCATCTGAAATTGCCAATTTAATCTAATCAACACTCCATGTTTGAATTTTTTTTTTTTTTTTTTTACATTTTTGTTTTTGGTTAAGCATTCACAGAAGGGCCTGACCAACTTAACAGCAGATTCAAATACAGGGTATATGTGGTGTGGCTTTTGATTTGCAGGAATAGTAATTTTAATTTGATCACAATAAAAGTCTAAATTCCACAGGCTTTACTTATCAGTTATTCTTGCAAAAACTGTAGAAAATAAACTTTTCCAAACAATTTCATAAGCCCATCTCAAAAAAGCTTAGATGTTCTGCAAGGAGTGCTTATATAAACATGATCTGGAAAGTCCTGAAATGTGTGCTAAACAACCATGAAAATCAGCTAAATATCAGAAGTTAGGAAGGGGATATTAATGTAGGATGCCAAGAAAAGGGGAGGTGGGGATCAGACCAACAAAATTAACAAATCTTAAAAAAAAAAAAAACAAACAAACTACAAAACCCAAACCAAACAAAAAAACTTCTCCCAATCTTGTACTATTATTTGGATTAAAAAAGAAGCTACAATGAGCTTAACTCCTGATTGAATTATTGTTAGAGTTGATAAGCAACCAAAATTATATTAGGTTACCTTGGAATTGTATTTTCTCTCTTACCATATATTTAGATCCTTCATCAATGTGGATATTGAACAGACTACTGAGGTTATAAAACTTAAGTATCATTCTTTCAATATCATATACATTTCTTTCCCTATTTCTTCCATCCCTAATAAACAGATCTTGAATATATTAAACTAGGTGCTGCAACAATATTCAGTTGTTAGTTAGCACATGATCAATTCTGTAAAAGGACTGAAAAATACAAAGAAACCTAGTTTGCTAAAATGAGGCATCCTCCATTGTTTTATGTAATGTACCCTGACTGCTCCTGAGTAAGAAGGGAGCTCGTCCTCCATGAGATAAGGCTATATCCTCACTTGTTGGTGAGATCAAATTCTACCCTTAGAAAATCTCAAATAAAATTACAGCAAAGGTAGTGTTCAAAGTAATTAACTGAAGCATTTCTGAAGGTAGTGTGTGCACATTTCCCACCTCCTTCCCCTCTGGGTGAGCACTAAGTAGACTGCAAATTCGAAGTAAATTTAATAGTGAGTAGAAAATTATAAAGTGTAATTATAAATGACCCAAATACGTTTTTATCATTGAATAACCAAATTTTTAAAATTCAAAGGTTCATTGTTCTTCTTAGTTTTTTCTTTAGTTTAATCCTTCAATTAGTTGAATTGCAGAAGAAAATGTGAACATTTTATAAGATGGCTTTCCAATTTGTAATGATAAAGCTCCCAATATAACTGAGATGATTTCTAACATGGGGCTTTTTTCCTCTTCTTTGTTTTTTGTGTTTTTTTTATTTTTTGTTTTTCTAAAGAAAGGCAAACATAATTTAAGGGGAAAAAGAAAGAAAAGCATGCAGGCTCTACAGGCAAGGAGTCCACTTCCATGAATCTGTTCTCTGTGAGGTAACTCAATTCTCTTTTGTAGAGAAACATGCAAAAGGCCAAACAATATTCCGAGCCATACTGCACATGGAAATTTAAAAATATGCAACATTCAGAATGCACCCTTCACCTCTGTATACACAAGTCAATGCAAAATCTGCAAAGAAACAGTGTCCACAGGAATGAAGTTAGGTGCAAGCAATGACAGCTGAACAATGATGCAGTAGTGCTCACCCAGTTTGTACAGTAATTGGCACTCTACAGTATTCCTACTCGTTTTTTGATTCATTTGCACTTTGTGCTGCCTCTCCCTGGGGATCTAATTCAATCTTTACAGAAACATCTGGCCCCTCCGACCTCATTAATTTCATCTTTTTCTTTGGAGGGTTTTTCAAAGTGCCCAGCCTCTCCTTTACTTTGTACTCCAGTGTACTGTGGGGAATCCCATAAATACTCTGAGCTTTGGAAACACTCATTTTTCCACTCATAACCACTGAGATTGCTTCCTCCAGTATCTCACTGTTGTACTGTCTGTAACGCCCTCTTTTCTTCCGAGGCTGCTTGGAGCCAGGGTCTCCTTCTTGATCCGATGTGGGATATGGCTGTCCAGAGGTAGACTGCTCAGCATCTGAGCCCCAAGAATCAGGTCCAGCATCTAACATGCTTTTTCTATTTTGTTTTGGAAGAATAGCCCTTAATTTTTTACTAAGCGCGCTCTCCGTTTGTGAACCCATTACCAAAGAGCTATAGCTGTACTGATCACCAGTGCGAGACTCCCAAGAAAGATCCATTCCTCGAACTTGTGGTATCTTTAAGTCTACAGGAGATGAATGGCTCACATCCTTTTTTCCATCTTGTTTTGCTTGAAGTGCCAGTTTTGGAAAGGCAGAATTTTCTGCAAGAAAAGGAAGGTCACTGATGTTGCTGAGTGCACCATTTCCCCTGAACTTCATACGGCTGAGGTTGAATTCATAATGTGGTTTTGCCCAAGAGGCTTCCCTGGATAATATTAAGTGTTGTCCATGATTCTGTAATCCAGATGGCCCAAGGCTGGCAGCTGTGGACAATTGGTTTCTGCTCAGTAGTTCTTCACTAATCTGCAGGGATCGAGCCAGTGGAACTTTGAGTGATGTGGAGTGTCCAAAACCTTCCCTGGTTCCATCCTGTAAGCTTCTTGGAGGTACCCCATCACCACTCCGAAGTCCGTCTGGGCGGTACTGGCTGGGTCTCCCAGGTCGCCTAATTGGATGGAAGGAAACTGATGTGAGCAGGACTTGCACAGGTAGGGAGGGATGGGTGAGGGGACCACTCCTTTATTAGAAGGCCTTGCTTGGGTAACATCACTTTGTGTTATTTATTTATTTTTCTCTAAAATTAAAAAACAAAAATTGTCTCGGCAGTTAGTTTTAAAACTTGTTCACAAAAAGAAAAAGGAGAAAGAAATAAAAATAAAAACCAGGAGCTTTTTGGGCAAAGAAAAATTAAACCTGTTGGCTGGTCTCTGGTTGGGTTCACAAATTTTCGGAGAAAAAGTTTCGCGCAACTGTCTGAAAATAGCACCTTAATTATTAATTACAGTGTAATCATCAGTCTCCAAAGATCTACACAATTGTGTTACCAATGTGACGTTACCACTAAACAAGTACAGTAATAAAAGAGTAAGCCAAATTACTTTTAATGCAATGTATACAACATTCATGACAACTAACTATAAAACTGGAACCATTTACACTGATGGAACCCCCAGATTTACTCCACAAACAAGCTGATGTTCATCATAAAAAATGAAACAATTCCAAATAACATTTGTTACTTTGCTTGGGACAAAAAATATAAATGGAAACCAGCCCCAAGGGGAAAGGGGGGAGACAAAACTAAAGAAACCAAAAGAGTGACTTGCGTTTAAACTTACCACACTTCTTCATTTTAAAACACTATGTGGTGGCAGATATGAGTATCATGATTCTCTATTTAAATCTTTTTAAGCTTACGTAACTCCAAAGAAATTATTCTTTACTTTCCCCCAAACTTTAAGTCCTACTCAAAGGAATTACTATCAGGTTTATAAACAACCTTGTAGTAGTTTTCTTTGGTTAAAAAAAAACTTTCCTTGAAATAACAAATGCCTATTTTGAAATTTCAAGTGGATAGTTTTGAAATCATGTTTGAAATGTTAACTACTTACACAAAGTTAATTTAGAAAGTTTTGATATTCATAATACAAAAGGTTATCAATTTTTTAAAACTGGCAACTAACAAAGCAAGCCTAAGGAGATAATTGCATTAATGAGGCCCAAATATGAAACTTTGCAATAATGATAAACCAGGTATGTTCTCCAAAACTCTACAGGGACCAATGTCATTATTAACACAATAAGAATAACACTGAACACTCAACTAAAGTACTGCTTGTGCATTTGTCTTCCATAAAACTAAAGCAATGAGAAAACTTCCCATTCAAAGGGATAAGCACAGCAACTTCAACCATATGATACATGGACCTAGTAGCAAAGTTTAAAGAGAATCTTACGGGATTCATTTATACCAACTGCACTTGGGCTTCTACTATACACATCCTTAATTATATAACTCACTTTTTGGGGGGGGAGCGGTACTGGGGATTGAACCCAGGGGCACTCGACCACTGAGTCACATCCCCAGCCCTATTTTGTATTTTATTTAGAGAGAGGGTCTCACTGAGTTGCTTAGGGCCTCGCTAAGTTGCTGAGGCTGGCTGAACTCACGATCCTCCTGCCTCAGCCTCCCAAGTGCTGGGATTACAGGTGTGCGCCACTGCACCCGGCACGTACTTTTGATATACAAATGGAACCCAGTAATTTGGGACCTTGCTGACTTATGTTTACAGTAATCTAACAAAATGGTTTATTTTAATATTTTTAGACTGAATAGAGGAAGGGAGAAAAGTAAACAATAAAAAAGGTGAAACAATAAAAGAGGGGAACATTTCAGAAGTCAGTAAAGGAATCCCTCAGTTTGAAGATAATTAAGAAATTAGTTGGAAAAGGTTAGTCCATTTAGTGCTCATTTATGTAAAAATCTAAACAATTTCTACATGTAAATAGTCTAAAAGTTAAATATATCTATATATGAACTAATTTATAAACTTATCAAAGCTATTTTTCGTATCTAGGTAAAGTTGGGTTTTGGTTACAACGGTTTTCTAATATGATGCCTAAATACTTCATTAATACCTGACTCTTAGAAATGATTACTAGACACACAGAGTAACAATTACATATTATAGTATAATCCTTACAATACAAAAGTAAATGGTAAGAGAATTCACTTTAGTCCGGTATGAGTTGTCAAACTGAGCATGTAATAATGTCTTGGCAGCATTAAGATGGTTATCTATCAACATCCACAACCAGCCTTATCTATTAAAAAATAAAAAATGTATACGAATACATTATTTGAACTGCTACAGAATTAAAATTGCAGTTCAAATCAACAACCAAAATCAAAACCAAATCAAAACAAAAATGAACACACATACACACATGCAATCAATCCCCTTTAGAGATATCAAGTGAAACACCGGAGCTCCATTTTCATTCAACAACTGTAGCACAAACAATACTGCTTTTAAATCTAAATTTCAGAATTATTTAACTTGGGTTTCACACTTCACAACGCTAAACAAGAAGAAGCCCAAAGACATATTCTTGCCACATTCATGACTGCTTACTACTTGTACTAAACTGATAAAAACTGATCTATGCTAGACAATTCTAGATTGCACAGATATACTCTTATTTGATTGAGAAACTAAAGGTCATTTTATAAAAGGTCCACCTGTTACTCTGAAGGATTAATTTTTCAAACACACAGGGGAGAATGGCAAATCAATCTCTGATGAATTATCTACATAAAATTGTGGAAGGCTACAAATATTTTCCCTTACCCGTTCCCTTGAGTACTGGAGCAGCCTGCAGAATGGCTCAGGGAAGTGCTGCCAGCACACGGACTTTTCTTAGTGGACAGATCAAGTACACCGTCTGCAGAGACACAAAGAAACACCTGAGGATATTAAAAAGTGAAGCAAATATAAAATGAAGAGAATAAACATGAAATGGCAGCAGGTCTAGTCAACTAGGCAGACACAAGTCACATATTTGAGCTAGTAAATTCAATTCAATATAAAAATCAAGATATTTTTCCTCTTGAAATAACAAATTTAGAAAAGTATGTTACATCAAATATATCTAGGGCAAAAGAAAATGCAAAGCATGTTATAGAAGAGGTTAAGATATGGTGAGATGTTAGAAATAGCAGTTCACACAGCATGATGTTCTGTACTAGACTTATACTTCATGCTCTAAATTGACCTTGATTCAAATGTTTTAATGTCCCATACTGTCTTAGAAAGACTAAAACCAAATTTCTCAAGACCTAAATCTACCTGAAATTTGGATCCAAAAGTACCTTAAAATTGGATAAAAATTTAAATATAAAAATTATTTTAAAATGTGAGTTTATTACATGCACATACTAAACAAGATAGATTATAAGATGAATCAATTGTTAATGGTTTACAATTTGTGTGTGCTCTGATTATTCTTAGGACATACCTGCAAAAAAATACATGTATAGATTCAATCTTTTGAAGAAACAGTCTTAATACTAATAAGAGCCTAAAAGTGCAACCCAGAAACTAGACCAGATCACATAATTCATGTTGTTAATAAATAAAATTAGAAGACTTTTCTTTTCCCAGAAAGATACATTCCTTCTTATAGACTTGTATAGGTAGAGATCTCACAGTCTGGACAACTTTTTAAGCAGCCACTCTGCCCAAAATTAACAGAGCAAGATAATACCCAGTGCTTCTGATTTTTAGATGGCCAGCAGAAAGGTCTTGCTAACTCATTATGTTAGAATTAACCCCACAATAGAACCTACCCAAGTGGTGTCTGAGGACATTCTAATTACCTATTTCAAGTCGTCAGATATAAACATGCAACTAAATTTATAAATAAGAAAGCCCCCCGCACAAAACATTTTGTCCTTCAGAGACATTAACACTTCTAAAAATATAACTATAATCTTACAGAACCAAGTTTCCTATAAGACATTTCACTTGATTAGATATCTAAAAAATAAATGCACTATTTCTAACCAAAGACAGAATAATGTAGATTTCTAAATCAAACAGCCAATTTATCTAATCAAAACAAAGTATATTTAAAGTCTACCACAAAAATACTATAATTTAAGTTGAAAATACTAAAATTCAATAAGGAAATATTTTTAAACTCTTGCTTCATTTGATGCCCATACACTATAATGCTATCTTGTAGCTCAAAATTCCCTTTTATTAAGGGTATGTTGTCAATATACTCTACCTTTTAAGGGTAACACTAGCTATGAGAAGTTAAATTAGACTAAGTAGAATCATTGTATGCTAACCTTCATTAATAATGTTTTAAATATACCTCAATGCTGCTATTCTCCTGTTATAAACCTGAAGCTTGGAGGCAATGATTTTAAAGAGATTCTTAATAAAAACTACCAATTCATGGTAAAGAAAATGGTAAAGGATCCTCAATAAAACAGAAAAGACATAACTTTGGGAACTAAAGGTACACTGACTGATATGAACAGAGTAACTTGGAAACCTTCTGTCTGGAAATCTCTTGGAATTTAGATATTTTCTTTGCTATTTACCATATCCCAAGAGGAAAAAAAAAACACAAGGAAAACTCAAAAAATACAACCAGGGCAGGGGATATGGTTCAGTTGGTAGAGTGCTTGCCTTGCAAGCACAAGGCCCTGGGTTCAATCCCCAGCACCACAAAACAAACAAACAAACAAAAAAACAAAAACAACAACCTTTTTAATAAGCAACTAAAGCCAGGCCAGTAAATGTGAAACTTACAAATTCTTAGAATAAGCAAAGGGAAGTCCTTTCCAAGATGTTCTTTAAAGATTTAAATTTATTTTCTTTCAAAATAAACATATTTCTCACCAATGAATTCACAGATCTTATAACCTTTCTGTATATTCTTAGGAGACCTCAAAGACAATAAAATTTTATTATTAAAAACATCGCTGATTTACAATTATTTATAGAGTTTCAAACAATGGCTGAATTGAAAGGCTCACTTCATCATTGAGAAATTAAAAGATGAAATGAGATTACAAAGCAAGAGGAATATTTAATGTACTTAAGATAATAAACTTTTTGAGACTCAAACATTTTCTAAACAAAACAGATACACTTTTAACCTCTTTACTAATTTGGGATCTCACCTACAAATTCCCTTTTGGAAATACTTTAGGGTTAGGTCACAATACAGTCCATGTAAATATGCATATGTTTCTGTATTTAAAAAAGACTGAATACACGTAACTAAAGTGTGTTCTATTATCTTCTTTTATTTCTAACCCAGTTTTAGAACTGCAAATAAAACATTTTTCCTTAGGATCACATTTGCAGAACAAAACAAGTAAAGGTATCTTTTTCAGGTGCTAATTCTAAAACATTAAGGAAAAAGTAGAAACTTACTTTTTCATAGGAGTTTTTAGAAAATGGACAGGACAATACTTTGGATGCAAAATGCTTATATTAGTATAAAATAACTTAAAAATCAGTAACAAACCACCCGACATTCCTGGGTGGTACATCAATCACAACTATGAACTGCTGATAAATAAGGTTTTAACAACTTTATCTGTACATATCACTGCACAGTCAGGAATAATTTAGAATCACATTATTGCTTTTTTTTTTTTTTTTTAAGAGATAAATTCTTGCTATGGTGCCCAAGGTGGCCTTGAACCCTTAGGCGCAAGTGATTCTCTTGCTCCAGCCTCCCAAATAGCTGGACTACAGGTGTGGGCTACCACCAGCTAAAGTCACACTTTTTTTTATCCTATTATTGCTACTGGTCCCCTAATTGCCAATCATTTTTTTCTCCCCCAAATCAGTTTTCTGATTGGATAGAGGAGACCATGATATCAAACCATACCTTGTTCACTAGGTTCTGACTGAGACTTTCTGACAGTAAGGTCCAGAGGTGAGTCTTGGTCAGCCATGAGAAGTTTGCTGAGCACAGGGTTCTGAGTAGTTGCAGCCGTGGGAGAGGTGGTGACTGGAGATGCTTTCGGCAGGCTTTGGTTCTTTGTGCTATTGGGCTGGCTGGGGTCCTGAGTAGAGCTATTTTTTGAGGTATATTCAGCAGCAAATTGTTGGATCATTCGCTGCATGATCTCACGGGCCACTAGGGGAATATTGGGGTCGAAGACCCAGGGACTGTCTGTAAACAAAGATTTATTCACTTTTAAAGTGGAAAAATGTACTTTAAAAAAAAAAAAAAAAAACCAACAAAAAAGACAGCTTTCATGAAAACATAAAATTTCATTTTTCCTAAAAACACAATGTCTTAAAAATAGTACTCCCCTCCTTTTGATTTATATTTTTATATTTTTAATCTCTAAGCTTGAGTTGCAGGTTTTTAAAAATAAAGTTTTCATAAAAATATTTCTAAACATTTGTTCCCCCAGGATTATGAAATTAAAGGGATTACAAATAATATCTTTTATAGGCAAAAATCACTTACCTGATATAGAAATCCCAAACCCTTCTCTTATAGTTATTTCCCTGTTAATATCTACAGAGGATACATGAAATTTCCCCTCGAGGTTTTCCCCAACTGGCTTCTCCTAAATTTTTAAAAAAATGGGCTGCTGAATTCAGGAATGTTTAATTTATTTCCTGATAAAGACTGATGGCATAACAAGATCATAAAATCAGATACTTAATTTTTAAGTATTCTAGTCATAACAGGCTACTGCAATAGTCTTCACATTTTAATTTTGTTGAAATCACTTTGAGGACTCTTGACTGCTGGGTCCTATCCCGAGAGTTTCTGATTCAGCAGTAATAGGGTTCACTATCTGGTATTTCTAAAAAGTTGCTAGATGCTGCTTGTTTGGGGACCACAATTTTAGAAACCTTGGATTAGAAGTTCAAATGTCAATTCTCAAAAGTTGGAGACAGACCATATATTTTCTCTGAGTAAACTTTTATATTTTCCATGAATAATCTTTTAAGTACACTCTTCTACATATTAACAGAATAGACAGGAAAGTAATGAAATAATCTTTTAAGTATACTCTTCTAGATATTAACAGAATAGACAGGAAGTTATCCATGTCTTTAGTCAATTTTAAGTTTAAAATAAAAACCACATGAACCCATTAACTTCTGAACCAGAAGGGACCTTCAAGTTCAAATTTGGGAAAGGTGAAAGGTGAAACCTACATATCCATATGTGTGGGTATGTATATACATGAAAATAAATGACACTCATCTCTATAATCACAACACCAGCCTACCAAGGAAAAGAAGTTTCCTGGGGGCCGAGACTGGATCTACTTGTCCACACCTATTCTTGCCTGGTGTAAAGTATGTGTTCAATTAAGCTGAGTAATGAATGGAATCAATTACCACATATTTTCTTTTAATAATTGAAGAAAAAGTGATAAAAGTAGCTTATACAAATTAATATAGATGGTTTCTAATAAAACTCAATTAAAACTCTTTCCCTGTTCTTAATGTTCTACCTGTGCATTTGACTTCCCATCATATTTCTAAGGCATTTATAAGGTGGTTCTCAGAAAACATCTTTCCTTGGTCTTTTAAAGATTAGCTATAAAAGGCAAATATACCCTTAGTATCTTGGAACTTCGAGGAATTTAAGAGATTGCTATATAAAGTACAAGAACAACTGACTTTAATTACTACTAAAATCCCCACAATAAACAAACAAAACACTCAAACTTCACAGAATTCATAATAATATGCCTTTTATATTTTCCCTAGAAGGCAACAACATCAATACCTGACTATGCTCATGAAGTCATAATATCTATTTAATTTTCTGGAACATAATGAGGATTGCTCTACTAAACCATTTTTGTCTAAGAAGTATTTACAATCTTAAACTTCTTATCTATAAACTATTTTCGTATTCAAGATAGTTTAATAAATATATTCAATTAGGCGAGGTTCAGAAGCCCCTATATTCACTGACAATGTTTCTTCAAATGTTTTACTAAACATTTTAGCCATATATTACCCTTTGAATCTCTCTTTACTGAATTTTCTTATTAATTATTGTACTTCCCAGTTAAGATTCTATTTCCCCCTATATAGCATGCAATCTCTATATGAAAGACTATAAAATTTTAATGTACTAATGGTACCTTTCTTCCCCTGGAAAGCTGGAGAATATGGAATAAAAAATCCAAAAAAGGAAGCAAATGAAATATTTAATAAATGTCTCTGTTTAACAAGTGTTAGTAAATAAACACCCTTCAAGAGCTTTTTGATTTGTCCAAGGTCTTGTGATAAAGATCATAAACTGCTTCTTGGGCTTAAAATGCCTAGTATACCTTGCCTCTTTATTGAATGAATGAATAACACAATCCTGAGACAAAATATACTCAAGGTTTACGAATGACACCTCTTCCATTTAAATTTCTGTATCTTTTTTTGGAAGTTTCTTCAAAGCATTCATTTTCTGACTTACTTAAAACACAAGTTCTATATACATATCCATGCTTTGGGAAAGAATACACAATTGAGTCAAATAAAAGCAACAACTCAGATGAAAATAAAACTACACAAAAACATGTAAAAATTGCAAAACAGTCACTGGTACATTTAAAATGCAAATCTAACTTCTAGAAAAGTATCACATTTTTTAGAACACAAGTGACAAAGCAAATTGAAAAAGAATGATTAATATAGTTTTAGAAGACAATACTGTTCTAAAGTTAAAATGGGTTACAATAGAGTCCATTATCACAATGAAGTCTACTTTATTGAAGTCTTCATTATCAATGAAGTCTACTTTCATTGCATCTGTATTTCTATTTAGCTATACAAAACCTTGCACACCTGATATTTGAAATACATAATTTGTACTGCTTGTATACAAAAGGCTATAAATCCAAGCATCTGGTGAAGTGTATGAAAATATTCCAAAATTTGAACACAACTGAAATCTACCCTACTTCCAGACACAAACATTTGGAATAAGGAATATTAAGCTGATGCTTATAAAAACCAACGGTACTTAACCTATATTTACGAAAACTATTCTCTTCAAACTAAATTGTCATTTTCCTGGTTACTGACCATTTTTGGTATTAACTTGAAGAATACATATGTCCATCTTTAAGATATTTCCAAAAGGATTTTTAAAAATACCTAAAAACAACAACATTGATATTTAAAGTAAGGAGAAGTAACTGGAATTCTTCCAATTCCAAATAGTTCTTGAACATCTCATGCCAGTATATCAACAAACACACATACTTAAGTTACATATAGTTTCAGAGGATTCTAATATCTCTTGAAATGTATCATAAGACTGATTCTAAGGTCAGGATTCCTCTAAACAAAACATAAAAATTTTCTTATTCCTCTCTATGACAAAGGGATAAAACTACTAGAGAAGTCAGAAAAAATTTCTCTGTAGGAATCTGCCCATGATTTCTTATTGCCCCTAAACAAAGAACGGATGAAAATGGGTTCCTCCATACAAATTAGGAAAGAGAAGCTTGTCTCGTCAGGTAACAAAGCTTGCTATAGCAAAGTATCAGACCAATAACCCTCTATATATTCTAAAGGAGAGGAACTGAAGATATTTTATTTGGCTAATACACTAATAGAACTGGTTTTTAGTCATTTATACCTGAAATATGAATTACTCTAATAAAAAAAAACATTCACAAAACTAAGAAAATGATTATTCTGAACATAATTTTGGAATTCAGAGCACTTTAGGCAATGATAAGGTGCGTCTGGGAGCCTAAGTTGGGAGATTTAGGTCGGAGAGTATCAGCATGTATTAGAAGAGAATGGATTACATACTAAAATATTTGATTTTACCTATGGATCTTATAAAAAAAATCAGAAAAAAAGATGCCCCTCCAAACAATAATCTCTACGTTCCTTAATTTGATGTGATATTTAATCTTATGCCACTATTTGAAAATATTGATCATACTAAGAATAAAGAAGCCCAGCTGGTATCCAACTGTACCCAAGCCATTAGAACAAACACTTATCAGGCAGTGTAGAGTTAAAACACACCCTTTATACGGGAAGAAGAAAATTTCCAGAGGAATGAAAGATGTAAACCACAACACATGAAGACATTAAAGAAAGGGAAATCACTAAGTGTTCAAGATTAACTAAGGACATTTAAGATTACCCGGAGTTTGGAGGAAACCCTTTTTGGAACCTATTGCAGTAACCTCCACCTTGGAAGTGGAGAAAAGGGGTAATTAAGAATATAAAATCGTTCAGAAGAATTTCTTGGAAGACTAGAATGGATGGTGAAGGGAAGTTTCCTGAAGGTCTTGACTGATGGCAATTATGCTCTGTGGGAAAAGAATTAAATGAAAGTCTTCATGAAGAATTTCTAAACCTCAAGCCTCTATGACTAGAAATACCTTTTCTGAATTTTAAAAGAAATGTAAAACAGGCCTATAAAAATTTCAAGGAAAATCCAGCATGATAGTGCATGCCTGTAATCCCTGTGACTGGGGAGGCTGAGACAAGAAAACTGCAAATTCAAGACCAGCCTCAGCAATTTAATCAAACCCTGTCTCAAAATATAAAATACAAAGGGCTGAGGATGTGGTTCAATGGTGAAGTGCCCTTGGGTTCAATCCCCAGTACCAAAAAAAAAAAAAAAAAAAAAAAAAAAAAAGAAACAAAGTTTCAACAAGAAAGGTTAAACTGAAAATTCCAAGAAACAGAGCTATTAAATGCCACCTCAAATATAAGGAAAAAGTTTTATTTTGAGTTTAATCTCCCCAATTTTAATAATTTAAAAAACTTTGGTGAAATAGGACAGTACTATGGGAAAAATGTTTACAAATCTAATTGGTTAAGGTATAGCAACATTTTTAGCTCCGAATAAAGTTTCAGGTTGGAATTACTAAAATTTTATACAGCAGGTTTTATAGTTACTAATGATTAAAACAATAACTGCTTATATTTTTTAAAAAACTGTTAAATAGAAAACAACTATTGAGACCTTACAATTTTCAGTTTCATACTAATGGACTGAACTATTTAACTAAAATTCATCATCACTTCAGAGCTAAGAGGGTGGCAGGACAGAGATTGCCTTAACTCTGTTCCAAATTTACCCTGATCAAAGAAATACAGAAAAAAAAAAAAAGTGTACCATTAGTAAAGAAAAAGTATTTTTAAGAATAACTTTTAAAATGGCATTGAAACTAAGGAGATTAATTTAAGACAAGCAGATGCTAAATGTCATTCTTCACTGAAACCAACCTTTTCTATAAAAGACTGCATTGAGGAACTCTTCTGCTTGTCTCTCGAATCGAATGATTTTTGCTTGCTCTTGTTTAAGCAGAGCTTCTTGCCCAGCTCCCGAAGCTGGTTCATCCAGACGGACTAAGTGTCCCTGCAAAAATATTTGGTGAAATATTTGTACAAAAATTTTTCCCCATTCAAAATAAAAAAGATGTATAATTAAATACTAACAGCAATAAGACAAATCAGTTTAATGCAATTAAAATACTTTAAAACTTCAAATCAGGATAAAAATGATCTCCACAAAGCAAAGTGAGTATAAATGTATAGTTTGGATGGATTTTATTTACATTTTTCAGCTGTGAGTTTTTCCCTTACAATTTACAATGGTAAACTAATGAAACAATAATTATTAAAGGGAAAATTTCTTTGAGCATTCAAATAAATATATTGGTTCTCTTATAGCAAGTGTTCACAGACAAAACGATTCAGACAGAATGCTTTTAAAATTTTTTAAAAATCCTTTTAAATTTCAAATATCATTTAAGGATCATGTTTGTCTTCCTAGTATGTTTTCTCTAGACACAAAACATAACATTTTAAAAGGAAGTGAAATTGAATAAATTACATTTCTGAATATATATGAAAATGCCACAGTGAAACATCTTTCTGTATAATATACACCAATTTAAAAAAAATCATTCAGCAAGGAAAACTCAAAAAGAATTTATCAGATTTCATAATTCTGTTCCTAGATTACTTTTAACAAACTATGGCTCTCAAACCTTTAGTGAGTTATTAATAAGTCAAAACTTAACACTAGAAAAATGAACCAGAGGAGTATACTTCATGTTGAAAGTATAAACATTTCAGCATCTTTAGTTACAATATATATGTGTTTAAACATTCTTGTAATATAAAATATGGATCAAAACGTTTGTCTGAAGGAAAAGTTCCAAAATGCTGCACTGAATTCATCCCTGAGACTTACAGCATCTACTTCTAGACTTCAAGAACCCTGGAATAAATTGACCAATGTTTTGCACATATTTAAGTTTCAGTGCATACAATTTACTTCAAGTCACTGTAATGTACCAATTCATGCATTTACTTTGATCATGGAAAACTGCAAAGTGCTCCAAATAAGAAAACAGAACACACACTGATACAATGTAATTAAAGAAGAATTAAAGGCACAGTATAATCCACAAATTATTTCCTCAAAGATCTTAAGTATCTCCACTGTTACCTGCAAACACTTCCTGTGATTTCCACATTATCTGATTGTGCCACACAGCCCAACCAAGCAGCATACACATCTTATTGACACATTCAGAATCAATTATATATTGCACATAGTTTAACAAAAAGAACTCACTAACCTTATTCAAACTAAAACAATGATTCTTTAATATTTCCATATAAAAGTTTGTTATATAATTTGTTTAAAGAATTTTCAATGAAGTATTTTAAGTCTTATAAACCATGAAAATCTTTTTACACTGTTAATGTTATTTGCCAACATTCTTCTAAATATACAAAATTTTGATAAACAAATCATAAATAACTGTAATATAGATTTAACATCTAAAAGATATTAAGAACAGGCATCAACTGAAGTGTCCACAAACCCTTCAACTGTATTACACTTTAGTGTCATTTATTTAGTGATTGTTAAAAATCAGATAAAAACTATATCTATACTTCATTCCTTAGCTCTACATTCAATCAGTTCAAGTCAGTGTATTTGTAAAGTACTTAAACTTTAATGTAGTAGTCAGGTTCCCTTCTGATGTAGTGTAATCCAACCGAGCAAATAGCCTAGTACTTATCAGGCAGATGCTACATGTACTTTCTTAAACAATTATTAGTCCCCATTCCCAAACCCAACACTAGGCAACCAATATACTAACTACACTACCTTTTTGTCTCTACAGATGTGTCTGTTTGGGACATTTCATCTAAATGAACACACACACACACACACACACACACACACACGCACCTTTTTTTTTTGTGACTATTATTCTCCTAGAATAATGTTTTCAAAGTTCATCCACACTGTAGCATGTATAAATACTTAATTTCATTTACTGCAAAATGAACATTTCTTTGTATGGATATACCACTTTATTATTATTTTTTTTTGCAGTGCTGGGGACTGAGATATACCACTTTTTATTTATCCATTTTTTAGTTGAGTATTTGAGCTGCTTTCACTTTTGGGATATTATATGAATAATGCTGCTATTAACTTGTGTATAACTTGTGTACAAGTTTTTTTGTGTATGTATATTTTCTTTTTTGAATATATATTAAAGAATGGAACATCTGGATATAATATTTTAACTACATTTAACATTTTGAGGAAGCAAACTACTTTCCAAAGCAGTTATACCACTTTATATTACCAACAAGAGCGTATGAGAGTTCCAATTTCTACATGTACTCACCAATACTTATTATTTTGATTATACCCATTTTACTAAATCAGAGTGATATCTCATTTGTATTTTCTTTTTCTTTCCCTCCCTCCCTCCCTTTCTTCCTTGCATGGTGCAGGGCACTGAACCCAGGGCCTTGTGAATTCAAAGCAAATACCCTACCACTGAGGTACATCCCCAGCTCTAGATTTGTCTTTTCTTAATGACTAATGATGTTTGAATTTCTTTTCAGGTGCTTTATTGGCCATTTGAAATGTCTACTCAGATCCTTTGCTCAGTTAATTCTTGACATATTCTGATTTAATCTATTATTAGATACATGAATTGAAAATATTTTCTCCTGTTGTGTTTCCTCACAATTTCAATGATGGTACTGTTATCAGCATAAGTTTTTAATTTTAATGAATTCTAATTTGAAAGCTATCTTTTGTCCTGCTTTTGACATCATATCTAAACTATTTGGTTAATGAAAATTTATTTCTGATCAAATGTGGGAAGGTCATGAAAATTTATTCTTGTTTTTTTCTGAGTCTTACAGCATTATGACTTACTTTTATGTCTATGATCTATATTAAGTTAATTTTTGTGTATGGTGTATGTATACAGAAGGAGTCCAATGTCATTCTCACATGTGGACAGTGTTCTAGAACCTTTCATTAAAAAGACAATTCTTTCCTCTATAAGACTGTTTTGGCCAAAACAATGGCCAAAAATCAATGGCCACAAATTCTACTTCTGGATACTCAGTTCTATTCCCATTATCTATGGAGTAAGGTTTCAAATTGGGAAGTATAAATTCTCTCAATTTGTTCTTGTACAGATTATTTTGGCAACTTGGGGGTCTCTAAATTTTCTTACGAATTTCAGAATCAGTTCACCCATCTCTGAAAAAGAAATCACCTGGGATTTTGATGGAGAATGCAATTATCACCCTGGGGAGTGATGTCATCTTAACAACATTAACTTTTCTGATCAAATGTGGGAAGTCATCTTATTTTCAACGTTTTGTAATTTACAGTGCACAAGCATTACACTTTAAAATTTTTCTTAGTTGTAGATGGACACAATACTTTTTAAATTTACTGATTCTTTTGAATTATACATGACAGAACCCATTTTGATATAATTATATAGCATGGAATATATCTTACCATTCATATAATCATACCATTCATATAATCTTACATATACATAGGGTAATAATGTCTCAGTCTACTATCTTTCCTTCCCCCACCTCCTCCCGTCCCATTTTCCTCTACACTATCCAAAGTTCCTCCATTCTTCTCTTGTCCCGCCCCAACAGCCACTCCCACTCCCCTTTATGTATCATCATCCTCTTATCAGAGAAAACATTCAGCCTTTGTTTTTTTTGGGCTTGGCTTATTTCACTTAGCATGATATTCTCCAACTCCACCCATTTACCAGCAAATGCCATAGTTTTACTCTTCTTTATGGCTGAGTAATATTCCATTCTGTATATACACCACGGTTTCTTTACTTATCAGTTGAAGGGCATGTAGGTTGGTTTCACGATCTAGCTATTGTGAATTGAACAGCTAAGAACACTGATGTGGCTGCATCACTGTAGTATGCTGACTTTAAGTCCTTTGGGTATAAATTGAGGAGTGGGATATCTGGGTCAAATGGTGGGTCCATTTCAAGTTTTTTGAGGAATCTCCATATTGCTTTCCAGAGGGGCTGCACCAATTTGCAACTCCACCAGCAATGTATGAATGTGTCTTTTTCCTCACATCCAGACCAACACATTATTGCTTGTGTTCCTGTTAATGGCTATTCTAATTGGAGTTCCATGAAATCTTAGGGTGGTTTTAATTTGCATTTCTCTAATGATTAGAGATGATGAGCACTTTTTCAAAAATACCCCAGCCCAGTATTTTTACTTCTTTTGATGCCACTATAACTGGAATTTTCTTAATCACATTATTTTCACCATTAAAATAAAACTGATTATTTTTAAAATTAATGTTATACTCTGAACCTTGCTGAATATATTTATTAACTCTTTAAGAGTTTTACAGATTCCTTAGAACTTCCTATATTGGTCATCAAATCATCTGTGAACACAGATAGTTTTACTTCCTTCTTTCAATTTGGATGACCTTGGTTTCTTTTTATTGCCTAATTGCCCTGATTAGAAGCTCCTGAACAATGCTGAATAGAAATGGGGTTCCTTATCTTAGGAGAAACCTGTTCTGTCTCTTATTATTAAGTATGATGGCATTTTTGTAGCTCAGGTTGAGGAAACTCCTTTCTCTTCCTAGTCTGTTTGGTGCTTTTTACCAAACAGACTGGTGTCTGGTCTGGCCACATTTGCTTCTGGAGAACATCTATGGATATAATCATATGGTTTCTTGTCTTTTATTCTATTAGCATGCTATATTACATCAATTGACTTTGGGGCACTAAACCAACCTTGGGATCCTGGAATAAATCCTACTAGGTCATGGTGTATACTTTTTATATGCTAGCGAATTTGATGTTGATATTTTTTTGCACTGGTATTCGTGATAGTGCTTGATATTTTTTGTGATGTCTTTGTCTGGTTTTGGTATCCACAATACTGGCTTCATGGAAGGAACAAGGAGATCTCTTCTGATAGAAGTCACCAGTAAGGACCTCTGGTCATGGGTTTTTTCTTTGATGTAAATTTAAAAATTATTAATCCAATTTCTTGTTATAGTTTGGATATGAGATATACCCCCTAAAAGCTCAAGTTAAATAATGCAGGAATGTTCAGAGGTGAAATTATTCAATTATGAGCTGTAAACTTATCAGTGTATTAACCTGAATGGACTACTGGTGTTAACTGTAAGCAGGTAGGGCATGGCTACAGGACAAAAATCACTGGTGGCAAGACTTGGACTGTATTTGTCCATAGCTCCTTCCTCTTAAATAAACTTTTCCTTCTCTTTAAGTTGTTTTTGTCAGGTATTTTGGTTAGAGTGACAAAAAACTAACTAACACACTTGTTCTGGTTAGTTTAGTTTCCTAGGGCTGCTATAACATATTACCACAAACTGAGTAGCTTACAACTGCAGAGATTTAAGCTGGAATCTCACAGCTCTGGATTCCCTAAGTCCCTAATTAAGGTTCCAGCAGGTTTATTCTCTTTCTGAAGTCTTTAGAGTTCAATTTCACACCTTCTTAAGCTTCTGGTAGCTGCAGACAAGCTGTGTCATTCCTTGGTTTACCACAGTACAACTCTAATCTCTGTCTCCATCTTTATGTGGTCTTCCCTCTGTATGTCTGTATCTCAAAAGTTTCCCTTATCCTTATAAAGACCTCAGTGATTGGATTTAAAGCTCACCCTAACCCAATGTGACTTCATTTTAACTTGTTCACATCCATCAAGACCTTATTTCCAAATGAGGTCACATCCATAAGCACTAGGGATTATCTTATTTTTTACATTATATCTTTTTTGGGGGACAAAATCCTGCTTACAATACAACTTTATTCAGATTTCTCATTTCTTGTTGTCTGTTTCTGGTGTGCATGTCCTTCTAAGAATCTGCTTATTTCATTAATTATCTAAATTGACAGCACATAAATTGTTCACAATAATCCCCATAGAGTCTTTTTATTTCTATAAGATTGGAGGGGATTTCCCTTTTATCATTTAATGATTAGTAATCTGAGTTTTCTTTTTTATCAGCACTAATGTTTGTTAATTTTATTGATGTTTTCAAAGAACAAACTTTTGGTTTTGTTGATTTTCTCTATTATTTTTCTAAGCTATTTTATTTATATCTGCTGTAATCTTTATTATACCCCTTTGCTTACTTTGGGTTTTGTCTACTCTTCCTTTCCTATTTTCTTCAGGTGAATGGTTTAGGATACTGATTTGAGATCCTCCTTCTTTTTTAATATAGGCATTTGCAGGATAGAATACCTTGTAAGCACTGTTAGGTAATACCTCTAAGTTTTGGGTATGTTTTTCATTGTAATCAATCTCAAACTGTTTCTAATTTCCTTGGTGCTTTCTTCTTTAACCTACTGATTACTTAGAAGTACACTGCTTAATTCCCACATGTGTAAATTCCTTACACTTCCTGTTAAGTGATTTCTAATTTCATTCCACTGTAGCTCAGTGACAGAATGCTTGCCAGGAGCATGTGACTTGACTGAAGTACTTATCAAGATTGAGCCCCAGTCCCTAATCTATAAAACAAGGGCCCTTACTGTAGTTCTAATAGTTTCTTTGTAGTTCCTTCCATTTGTATTTATTGATACTTTTATTAAAACAGTTTTTCTATAAGATTATATGTACTTATATAAATAGATGGTGGGGAGAATTTGATATTCACTGTTTATTGAATTCTCTGACCTCTTGACTATAGTTAGACATAGGAAAATACTGCTATTATAATTTTAATTCAGTTGAACTCAGCTTTTAGGAGAGATACTTTAAACTTGAAAGAATATATATTTCAGTGCCTTAGGTATAGCTGACCATTTTTAAGTCATTTAAGTTTTTTAATATCCTTATTTATAAAATTATATTTAAAACCAAAAATGTAATACATTAATTTTAAATATATATATACTAGAAATCATAATCTGTATCTATTTAGTAGGTATAGCTTTTGAAGTATGTGCTTATGTCATTTTTTTAAATCCAAAATAATAGAGTAATACTGTACTTTATATTCCCACTTAAGTATATTTTATTAAAATTTATAAGCAAATTATAGATAAGTGATGATGTCCTTAGGAAGACAAAGCTCTACTCTTAGGAAAGAGAAGTGATGTTGATATAAATAAAAATAAAGTTTATATCTGCATGAACTAAGAAACATAAATGTAAAAGCAAAGACTTTGTGGTAATAACAAATGTGAATAATAGACGATATGTTCTCTAATATCTGTTAAATAAAAAATACTATCTAAAAGGATGGTTTTGAGAATTCTATGAGGTAATACATGATTTTTGGACCTGGAAAATAGGAGGTGCTCAATAATTATTAGTTGCCTGAATAGCAAATAGTATTGTTAATGAGTGGTAATTATTTTTTATTATATTTTAGTTAAGCTTAGAGTAATAAAATTGGTATTAAAAAAAAAAAAAAGAATGCTTGCCAGGAGGACATGGATTTGATCCCTAGACCACACATATACTATAGGTCGTTTTAAGGCTTTGCATATGGCCTATCTTGGACAATATTTCACATGTACATGTAAGAATGAGTATTTTGCTCTTTGGAATATGTGTTCTACAGACATCCATCGGGTCTAGATATTCAAGTCTTCCACATCTTTGATGATCTCTCTAGATGTTCTTCTCATCAATGGAAGTGAGGTATTGACATGTTCAGCTACTACTACAAATGATCTATTCACCCATTCAATTCAGATTTTCCTCTGTGCGTTTTTGCGAGTCTGTTGTTACACAATAATGTCTTCCAGATAGACTGGACCTTTTATCATTGGGAAATTTCCTTTTTTATCTCTAGTTCATTCAAGTCTATTTCCCCTAAGATAGGCAGCTTTTGATAGCACTTCTCTGCAGGTGCAGCCTTGATGATGCACAGTGTCCCTATTCAATAGGGTTCTTTGACAGTCTCTTTCTCTGCTCCTCTCAGCTCGAAGCTGATCTGTCTATAATGGTATCTCACATTCACCTTTTAACCTCCACTAATTGTTAGCTCATTTATGTCCTGAGGGCATAAATTGCTCCATAGTGCCTCCCAATAAAAGTGGAGCCTCTTCACAGGGATAAGCTGCCACCAGTGTTTGAGGCTTGCTGTGATTCCTTGAAGGTGAGTTCTTCTTAGCTCTTCTTCTAGTTCTCTGTTAAACTTCTAACAGATATGTTACTTCACTTGACTGCTACTAATCTGGAGTTCTACCAGCTTCCTCTTAATTGTTGACCACAAAGATCTTCACTGCTTTCAACACCCTTAGAATAAACTTCCTAAGTTCTGTACTAAACAGTATTCTGCTTGGGAGAAATGTAGAGTTCTCTGTTCTCAGGGACTTTTCCTCCCCCTTGGAAGCAACTCTCAGTCACCATAGGGTAACTGGAGGTTAGGACAGTGTGCCACATCTCTCATAAAGACATTATACTCTATCAGCAGGTTACTGGGTAATAGTATTAGCTCATATTCCTAATGACTTGCTCCTCCTGGCATGGAACCCCAGCCCAATGAGAAAATGGGGCTAGAGTAATCCCGGCCCAGTGCTCTTAGCCTGCTGTACCTGGAGTAGAATTCCACTCTGAAGAAAAGGCTAATGTGGGGAAGTGAGCCCAGTTCTCTTAACTCACCTGGCTGGTGAGGAAGAGAACACCTATAACACCAATGCAAGAAGGTATTGTAGATGTTTATCACCTGTCCCCGTGTTCAGAGTAAAACTTGCTTTAAGCTGAGCCAAGGGAGGTATGAGAGTGGGTCACAAGGCTCAAATGCCACAAATTCTTGCTGCTCTTATTGAAATCTGGAATTTTTAAAGACATGTTTCTCCATTTGCTGTATGCACTTAAGAGAATTATGTCTAGAATTTACATGGTTATATTAAACCAGTTTTCACCAGTTCATTTGTTGTTTCACTTGTTTATCTAAAACAATAACTGAAGATGAAAAATAGCAGAAAACCATACACTTTTTTCTATTGTACCTGCTCATCATGTTATCAAATTTACAGCAACAATGTATAAATAAAACATGTCTTATCTTTCTTCATTGTACATGCATATGCCAAACTGTGAAGAACAAAAAAGTTTACATGACATACAGCACAGAACTAATAGGAGATGGGGGTGGGGGGACAAAAACAATTCATGTCATCTCTCCATATCTAAATTCAATGTATTATGTTTGGTATGGCAAAGAGTTAACAAAAACGTGAGATATTCTTCTGTAACTCAAAAACCATTGTTCTTCTTTGTATTTATTATCTCTACTTATTAAAAAGCTGTTGTCCCAAAACTAATAGGAATAAAGCTGGAGATCTGAACTAAAATTTATATTGCTTAAGAGACACCTCCTGAAGGAGGCAAGAATTTGTCCACCTACTGCCTGGTTCATACAGAGATGATTCTGTCAAAATTTTCTGTGGGCTTCTTAGAAGCATTTATAAAATTCAATCCTACAGCTTTTGATTCTATAGTTCTTGGGTAGGGAACAGTCATTATGTTTTTAAAAACCTCTCTCCATACCAAACAACTGAAGAGAAATGATGGAGGAGTAGACGCATTCATAGCACTGGTAACTTTATTAAAGGGATACATATTAACCCAAAGGTTTTCAGCAAATCTCCTTCACATGTTCTACACAGTTTACCTAATGGAATTCTGATGTAAATTCTGTAACGTACAAAAAAGTACAGATATCTTGCCTAGAAAATGAATTTAAAGATTATGAAGTTGATTATCACATTATTTTAATTTGTTTTAATCTGGATCCTCCTTAAGATCATTCTATTATTTTTTTTCCTACATTGAATAAGACTTGTCATGTTTAGAATTAAACCCTGCCAAAGCTGTGAAATTTGACAGTGGCCACCAGAGAACACTTACCAGCAAAACAGGTTAAATGCTATAAAACTACAAACCTCAAGAAACTAGACTTGTAAAATGTTGAGTCAGAGGTCTTTTGAAAATGAATTATTTCATCAACTATGTAAGTGAAAGAAATACTGAAAAACCAGGTGTGCCTTTTTAATTCGTTCTTTCAATCTATGAAGTCTTTCCACCTCAAAATTGAAACCAACTCCAGTATAGCAGGGACACTAAACTCTTTAAACCTTGTATTCCTGTATAAAAATATAGGCCCCAAGATTTACCAACAAAATTTTAAAAGCTACAATCATCTTCACTTTTCTTAAGTAAAAATATTTCACAGAAATCCTATTGGATAAATAATACTTGCTTTCCTCACCTACTGGAAAACCTTGGGAAAAAACAATCTGTATGGAAAGCTACAAAGCAAATGAGTAAACACAACTTGTAGTCGGAGTAAACACAACTTGTAGTCGGACTAAACTTAGATAAAAATCACCAATAATTTGGTGTTTTCCTTTTAAGCCTTTAAAAAAATTCAAATATATGGAATTTCAAAAAATTAAAAGTCAAATTTATATATAGTATTGGGTCATTTTCATCCCTTTCTCAGTATTAAATTATGAGCACTTTAAGAATCATTATAGTCTTCAAAAACACTGATCTTAATAAATGTACCAAAATTTTAGCATAATTTGAATTTAGGCTACTTTTTTGTCATTATAAGTTGTGTTTTAATGATTTTGTTCCCAAGTCATTATTTCCTCAGGGCAGATTGCCAAAAGAGAAAGCATGGATGGTAAACAATTTTTTATTACCTGAAACACAGTTCCCCCCCAACTTCTTTTCACAGAAAAGTTATATTAATTTATATTTCCACTAGCAGTCTTAAGGTATCAGGTTTATATTCTTGCAGACATTAGATTTTATCAGTGAAAAATTATTCTTTCTGATTTGCACTTCTCTGATTATGGGTAGCAATCAATATATTTTCACGGTTTGTTGTCATACAGGTCATGCACATCTCATCTGAATATATGTAATCCAAAATGCTGCAAAACCCAGAATTTTTCAGTGCGACCATAGACTATTCACACAGATGGATGAGATAGTGATAGCTTTGTTTCCTGATTGTTTAATGCACATAAACTTGTCTTGTGCACAAATTTATTTAAAATATCATATAAAGTTACAATAATTATATCTAGTATAAATGAAACATACATGAATTTTATGTTAAGATTTGGGTCTCATTGGCAAGATAGCTCATTAGGTGTAAGTATGTATCACAAAATCTGAAATCTAAAACACTTCTCAAGAATTTTAGGTAAGATAAATTAGCATGTTTTTAAAATTTCCTATGGACTTACTAGATGTAATGATTAACCAATTATTCAGCACCATTTACTAAATAATCCTTAATTTTTCAATCAATGTTTGATGGTACTTTAAAGAAATCATATATTAATCATATATTCTACAAACAAAACATATTCTACAAACAGTATTTTTGTTCATTTTTATGTGTCTTTTTGAACTCCACCATATGTATTTATAATATATACCAGTATTTGGGAGGCAAATCCCCACTCACTATTTTTAATTTTCAAATTGTCCTGGCCATTCTAGTTTTAGTTCTCCATTCTCCAATACATTCAAAATCACTTAGCTCCCTCCAGCACCACCAGCTCCCCAAAGCAGATATGCTTTTGATCAGAACAGTGTCATTACACTTGGAAAGTAAGGAAGAAGTAACATCCCTAAAGTATTCAGTTTTCTCTTTCAGTAACTGTTTTACATTTATTTATTCAAATTTGCTTTAATGGGTCTTGATTAAAATTCTGTAATTTATTCATAAGGTTCCCATGCACTTAGTATTTTACTTTTTTTTTTTTTAAAGCATCACTGGGGATTGAACACAGAAGTGCTCTACCACTGAGCTACATCCACAGACCTTTAACCTCCATATTCTTAATTTTAAGACACAGTCTAAGTTGCCCAGACTGGTCTTGAACTTATGAACTTCCTGTCTGAGCCCTCCAAGTTGCATGTGCTATAGGCACCCAGCTACTATTATACATTTTTATGACAAAACTCATTGATATAATTCTGTATAGCTTTAAAGGGAAAGTACAGGTCAACTATCTTCAGTTGCTATGTTCTCTGGCAGTTTTACTAATTTATACCAATCTCTAATATCCTTTTATGGAAATTTCAAAAAGGGAGTTGTAAGCATGGTAGAGAAAGGAAGAGGAGAAAAAGCTACTGAAGTTGTCAATGCTTGTGTGGTTTGACCATCCATCATCCCAAGCAGGGGATGTGATAAAAAACTAAATAAATTGGGGTCTTCTTCAATAGGAAAGACCTCAAGATCTTTAATAAAGGTTTAAAAATATGCCCTTTTATCACCTAATGCTAGTCTTTATTATTTTGTGGGTAGGAACTGCAATAAAATATCCAGAAGATATTTTCAAATTCAGCCTGTGCAACATATTTTCTATATTTTACATTGAATTAGGCAAAGATTTCTTGAACAAGACATGAAAAACTGCTTCCCCCTGCCCATTGGTGCTGGTTTTAAACCCAGGGCCTTGCACATGCTAGGTAAGCACTGTCAGCTATACTGCCTCAGATCCAAAACATGAAATTAGTGAGGAATAAAATCTGACAAAATGAATCTCACCAAGATTTAATTTTTTTGCTTTTCAAAAGACACAATAAAGGCAAGTCACTGCCCAGGAGTTTATAAAGTATATACAAAACTGTTAGGTGGGCTGGGGATATAGCTCAGTTGGTAGAGTGCTTGCCTTGCAAGCACAAGGCCCTGGGTTCAATCCTCAGCACTAAAAACAAAACAAAACAAAACCTGTTAGATATAAAAAAAAAAAACTGTTACAATTTAAATTGTAACAGTTTTAAAAATAAATTTTTAAAAATAATTTTAAAATAATTTTAAAAAATAATCAAAGGATCTAAACACTTCACTCACCTAACATTATATATATAAACAACATCACCAGTTATCAGAGAAATAAAAATTAAAACTACAATGAGACACTACTGTGTTCTCATTAGGAATGGCAAATGTTGTTAACAAGACTGGCAACACCAAATACTACCAAGATGTGGAACACTGGCACTCCCATATGTTGATGCTGTAAACACAAAATGGTTCAGTCACTTTTATAAATCACATGGTAATATTAAGTTAAAGAGACATGTACGATACCATTGAGCAATTCCCACTCTAGGTATGGAACACAGGGAAATGAAAATATACGTACTCCAAAAGATTTATAAATGTGTAAGTCACAACAGTCAACAACTGGCAACAATTTGGAAGTTCATAAACAGAAAAGAATGGAAGTTGGGCATGGTGATGCTTATCTGTAAATTCTAGCTACTAAGGAGGCTGAGGTAGGAGGATCACAAATTTGAAGCCACCCTGGGCAACTTAATGAGACTCTATCTCAAAATAAAATAAAAAGGGCTAGAACTATAACCCTATGGCAGAGACCCTGCTTTATTAGCATTCATGAGGTTCTGGGTTCAATTCTCCGTTCCCCCACCCACCAAAAAAAAGGGTGACTGGATACACAAATTGTGTGCATCTGTGCTAAGAACTATTCAGCAACTAAAAAAGGAACAAAATATACATAAAAATGAGTATGAATCTCAAAAAAAAAAATTATGCCTGGTAAAAGAAATCAAACATAAAGACTATATACTAGTGGATTACATAAATTCTAGAAAAGGTGAAACTATCGGCAACATGGATCTGGGAAAGGAACTGACTATAAAGGGACACAAAGAACTATTTTTAGGGTGAGGGAACTCTTTTACCTTTCACTATGCTGGTGGCTCTATAACTGTATATGTCTACCAAAATTAATCAAAGTGTACTATCTGGATGAATTCTACTATATATAAATATTACCTCAATTTAAAAAATTAAAAATAGGTTCAGGGTGTTGAATGTACTAATTCCAAATTTATCACTGACTTTTAACTCTTGAATTACTAACTTGAAATCAAAGATGATTTTTACGTGTATTTCAGTATCACAAGATATGTGATATTTACTTTCAAAACATCATGTGAATTATCTTTCCCCCAATTAATAAGCATACTTTTAGTAAAAACAATAGCAGCAGCAGCTTTTTATTTGCTATCCACTTCTTTGCACAGTATTCTAAAAAGATACACTGTAAGTGGCCATGAACTGAGGGCACATCACAATTTATGCTATATCAAAAGTATATAAATTACAGAGACTTCTATGGTTTGGATGTGGTTTATCTTGCTAAAACTCATGTTGAAATTGTAATCCCACTGTAAGATATTAAGAGGTGGGACCACATGAGACTTTTATAAGGTGAGTAGGTAATAAGGGCTTTGCCCTTATGAATCAATTAATTCATTCTTGGATTACTGATATATCTTGGGAATGGGTTTGTTTTAAAAGCCAGTTTGGCTCTGTCTCCTGGATATGCCCTTTTAGCTAGGAGATGATGTCCTATGCCACCTCAGGACTGTGCAGTCTTTACCAGTAAGAAGTCCTTCACTAGATGTGGTCCCTAACCTTACAGCCTCTAAAACTATGAGCCGAATAAACCTTTATTTTTTCTTATCAATTACCTAGTCTGTGGCATTCAGTTATAGCAACAGAAAAGAGACTTAAGACAGAGGCTGACAGTTGTCCACTGGCTGATCTTTGTGAAACAAGTTAAAACAGATTGGCAAAATATTCCTCAGCAAAGGATCCAGATCTCCTTAGAAAAACAAACCCCAGTGTACCAGGGAAAGGACAAGATAAACTCAGTACATCCCGAACCACAAAATAAGAAAGTGCTTATTAAAAGATGGGGACATGTCAAATTAAAATATGGAAGTGGCTTGAAGGGGCTCCCACTCACCAAATCTGGACTATGAGCTGATGACTCATTGGGCAGAGTAAGAATCCTGACTCCATGGAAGGGTAGGGTTCAGTTCAGTGCAGGTATGCTAGATTAGCTTTGGCAAGGTCTTGGTTTCCATCCCAGCCGCCACTCCCATCCCCGACAAAGAAATCCTGACTCAAAACTAAGAGGAAAGGGGAAAGTTCTTCTTCACAATATAAAGCCAACTAAAAAATGCAGGAGAAATAATAAAAAAAATTGTCATTTACTAATCATTAGAAAATATAATTTAGACAAAAAACTACCATCAATACTAAAACTCAAATGTATGAAACTCTGACAAGAACAAGATATTAACATGATCTAAAAGCATCTTCCCACAAATTACTTATTACAAGGAAGAAAACAGTAATATTTTGGTAGAGAAATCCAGCAGACAACTACCTCACCAAATTATCACAGTTAAAAGCACCTATTAAAATTACACCGTGCGTTTCATAATGTAACGTACTAAGGACACAACATCACTTATTTAGTATTCCTGTCAACAACATCACCTAAATTTAATCTTTGAGAAACATTGAAAGAATCTAAATTGATAGATGGTCCACAAAACAAACGGGGGTGGGGGCTGGGGAGAGAAAGAGAATGGACTATTCTCTGATGTCAGATCTGTTTATCCTCCACTCTTCTCCATAATCTCAATTGTCCTGCCATTAAATTCTGTTTGTGTAACAGGCTGCTGATCTCCAACTAGAGTATGAAGAATATAAGAAAGAAATAAAAATTAACTAAAATTAATTATTTAGACCCTGTAGGCTATACTCAACTCTCTGCTGCACACATGCTCACCATCTCTCTCTCCAAACAAGTGTTTAACTTGAGGATATTACAAAAACAAGCTATGGGCTAGATTTAGTGACCGGCCATAGTTTGATAAAACCCAATAATATAGCTCCACTAGACCCTGAAATAACAAAGACACTGAATAAACAAAGCAATAAAATTACATCTGAATGGAAGTTAATCCTCAGGATAATAAACAGTTAATATTTCAACAATTAAGGTAAACATTTTTAAAGCTTCTTTTGTAATTTTAATATCTGTCACCCCATGTGCTTAGGGCAGTAAAGTTGGAGTCGCTTATTTTCTGAGAGAATGCAAAGAAAGGAAATGGAAGACTGAATGACAAGTTTCATTTGGGAAGGGCAATGAAAGAGTAAAGAAGACCCTGATTCCCCCAAGTTTTCCTGAACAGGTGCTGCTTTCCAAGAATTACTTCCACCAATGACCAGGTTCAGGAGCTACTGGCTACTCCCATAAGTATTCCCATAACCTCCAAAGGATAACAGACCTGCACTTGACCAACATGACCTTCCTGGTGGCAGTAGTGAGCACCTTGGCCATCTTCTGCCAGCCAAACCCAATGTGCATTCAACAATCACAGTGTCAACTGCAAACCATAGCACAGATGTGACAAAACATGCAGAAATCCTGAGATCTGGTGCAACAGCTGACTGAGTCTGGGCAAGCCTGTCCTTTTTTCTTTCTTTTTGTCTATTTAAGCTGTGCTCCTTGTCACCTCAGCAAGCAGTTCAGAACCTACTCCAAGCACAGCCTCCCTTGTGTTTGAGCACAAGACCCCATAAAGCCTCATTTGGATGGTATTGTTTGCCTCTTTATGATTTCTATTTTAAATTGAGCAAAAGAACCCTTAGATGCACTGGTAACATCACAAAGAGCTATACTTAGCCTGTTTTGTGATTTCTATCTCAAACTGAGCAAAGAACCTCATGCTGATTTGAAGCATCACAGTGGCCTAGATTTCTGTAAGTATAATAAAACTGAAAGGATAACATTTTAAAGCCACTTCTGTATAAGTGCCTACACTCTGTGTCTAAATTCTCCAAACTTAGATAATATCACTTTGAATTTATTCCATAGGGCATAGAAAATAGAAGAATTAAAAGCATGTGTACACATGCAAGTTTTGTAATTACTGTTAGAAAAGCCTTCCTGAGTCATAAGCCTACAGCCACTGTCATGATGGCTACCTGTGGCTAACTGACATTTCAAGCAATGAGCTGAGAAGATGCAACTCATTGATTTAAATGCCATTTTCCTACACCTTATTATTTAAATGCCAGCAAGTCTCAGAGAAAATGGTTCCACCATTTTAAATGCCCATCCACTTTAAGGGCAATCATCTAACAAGGTTATCTTACTTCCCTTAAATTATTGCTCTTTATATAAGAGTAAGGATCAATTGTGCTTAATGCAATTTTTACTGTATACCAATACCACCTTCCATTTTTCCAACCAGACTATCAAGTTAATGAATGGGAAAATCAGTCTGAAGGCTAAAACACACCAAGAGTTATGTGGTTTTCAAAATGTATAACCAATTTACCAAGAATGACTTTTATCAGTACATATAATTGTTACTGCTATTCTTAGAAAGTAAGCCTAAAGAGTAAGCAACAAATATTATTACCTGTTAATCACCAACCTCTATAAATCAGCATTTGCTGTTTATAGCTTTCTTCCATTACATATGTATAAGTTATTAAAAACATTAAAAGACAAATACAAGCCACTCCCACAGGGTTTCTTATGTTTCTACTTGCTAGAAATTCAAAGTAAATACTATCCCTTAATTTTCATCCACAGGCTTAACTATTACCAGAAAGCTTCCTGAACTACTTCCATCTACTCTCCATAATGACTGTGAATGTCTAAATGCCCAAGTTCATTAAATATTCAAGGACACTGAAATGCATATTTTAGGCAACAGCATTATAAAGTGTGGCTAGAGGAATAATTTTGTCTCTTTCTAAACTACCATTGTAGTTTTATAACTTCATTTATCTATTTCTTATTTCCTCCACTAGACAATAAACTGCTTAAAAAATAACATCTTTGGTTAACACTTCTTTGTATCACTCAGCACTTTGTATTTTCTACACTACCTGGGGTTTTTGATAAAATACAAGTATGTAGTTACTGATTTTTAACTACAGAAATAAGGAGCTTAAGAAATTTTATTCAAATTGTCAAAGACTTAATATTTAGATGTCATTACCCAAATCAATCTACAAATTTAATGCCATCCCTAATAAAATTTCAATGACTTTTTTTGCAGAATAAAAAAAGGATCCTAAAATTCAATAGGATCTCAAGGGACCACCAAATACCAAAATAATCTTCCTGAGAATAAAGTTGAAGGTTTCAGCCTTCCTAATTTCAAAACTTACTACGAACTTACAGCAATACCCTTCCCAAAAGGCAGTATTGGCATAAAGACAAAACAACATAGACCAACAGAACAGGAACAGCCCAGAAATAAACCCTCACATACATGTTGTTATAATTTGGATATGAGGTATCCTCCAAAAGCTCATGTGTGAGACAATTCCAAGAATTTTCAGAGGTGAAATGACAAATTGAGTTTTAACCTGATTAGTGTGTTAATCCACTGATATGAATTAACTGGGTGGTAACTGCAGGCAGGTAGGGTGTGGATGGAGCAATAGTTCATTGGGAGATGCCTTTGGGAATATTTTGTCCCTGGTGAGTGGAGCTCTCTCTTGCTCTGTCTTGGGCCATTTTCCTCCTCTACACCCTTCTGCCATGATATTCTGCCTAACCTCAGGCCCAGAACAAAGGTGTAGATTGTCTATGAACTGAAATCTCTAAAACCGTAAGTGCCAAATAAACTTTTCCTCCTCTAAAATTGCTCCTGTCATGTCTTTTGGTAACAGCAATGAAAAAGCTGAAGGGAAAACACAGTCTGATGATTTTCAACAAAAGTGACAAGACCATTAGATTGGGGAAAAGACACACCTTTCAACTAATGGTGCTAGGAAAAGTGAATATTGCACTCTACAACTGAGCTGTATCCCTAACTGATAGAGAGTTTTAATTTTGCGACATTAAAACAACTGTGGAGTTCTGATGTGGTCAAACAACAATGCATGTACATTTAAAAATGGTTGAGAGTTAATTTTATATTACATATATTTTACTGCAATTAAATACATCACAATTTATGATGAAAACGCAAATGATTTCAGAAAGAACAGAAACCTACTGAACGAATAGGGAATAAAGGAAGAGAAGCAGAATACTTAACAGAGGGTAGAGAACAAAGGGAAAAAGCACAAAGTGCAAATAGCAGTTCCTGAGGAAAACTTTAGAAGTGAGACCTACACTCACAGGCAGGAAGGAATGAAAGACTGATTCCAAATAAGACATTCAAATGAAACAGAGGAACAATATAATAACTTTAAGTGCTAGGGTTGTGGCTCAGGGATATTCGAGCGCTTGCCTACCATGTGTGAGGCACTGGGTTCAATCCTCAGCACCACATAAAAATAAATAAAAGTATGTGTCCATCTACTATTTAAACATATTTTTTAAAAATATAATAACTTTCTAATCCAATTTTTGTGTGAGACTCAGGATATTCTAAATTTATTCATGGTACTGATTAACAATTTTACAAATCTCTTCAAGTAAGACATCAAAAAAGATTTTTTAGAGAATTGGAGAATTTTAGAGTTGAAAGGTACCTTGACATCTATCCAACTGTCTAATTATTTCACAGTGACATAATACGACACTGTTAAAAACAAGATTTTGTTTATTATCTAACTTTAGTAATATTCTCCTGCTTAAAAATGCATTGCTAAATTAGGCACTCTTAGTACTTCTCTTGAAACTACCTTTTTTGTTTCTGGTATAAGCTGAAGATTCTAAGCAACAAATCCTTTCAAGATTTACTACAGTCTACTTCCTCCTTATTATGCTTTTAAACAAAATTTATTCTCTAAGAGTTTTTCATTATTCTTTGTTCTCACTGTGAACAAGTCAGCCAGTCAGGGTCCTTATACTAAGGCATTCTTGCCTGTTCATTAATTCCTGCCAACACTAAGATCCACAGTTATGCTGACTGTATTCTAATTTCAACAGGAATCTCCTATCGCTGTTCAGTAACTAATTTCCTGTTGGTTTACTTATAATTTTGCCTCCTTCAACAGTTCCTTCTTAATGGCTTTAATTTCTTCTTCTCCTCTGGCTTCTTCCAAGAGTATAAATATTATTTACGCTCTCCCCATCTCCCAAAATTTTGACCTAAATCCTTTGCCCATTCTTTCTATGGTCCTGTTTTCATCATCATTTCTTTCTCTTAACAACTTTTCAAACTATTAGTATTCATTCTATTCATAACTGCCACACTCCTACTTATTGTCTGGCTCCCACAATCAGTATTCTTATTCTTATTACTCTTATTTTTTGGTATCAGGGATTGAACTCAGGGGCACTCAACCACTGAGTCACATCCTCAGCCCTATTTTGTAGAGATAGGGTCTCACGGAGTTCCTCAGTGCCTCAATTTTGCTGAGGCTGGCTTTGAACTCGAGATCCTCCTGCCTCAGCCTCCTAAGCCACTGAGATTACAGGCATGTGCCACCACACCTGGCCACAATCAGTAGTCTTGAGAAGCTATGCTTTCAAAGTATTTCTTAGGGTACTTGCTCAACTCATGTAGCGTCCATTCTATGAAATGGCACAGGAGTTCATACTGGTATAGCAAACATGACAATATATCCCCAAAGTCATTACACAGCATGGAGCTCAAAGACATCTGATGCAAAACAGGTAACTCATTTATTTTCCTTCCAATTTGATTCTTCTTACTTCCTAAAATGAAGTTCCTCTGTGGGTCTAAATATTCTGAACTTTACCCCTCAAAAATTTCACTTACTTAGAGATTCTCATTATCACATATATTTGAAATTCCTGCAAATAAGTATTCACCCTAGACCTTGTATATGAACTCAATTTACACAACCCTGTCTACTGGACACTTCCAATTAAAATGTTCACGGTCACCATAAACTGCTTCCACGTAACCTCATTATCCTCTCCATAAAATTGGCCACCTTACCTTTCCCTTTTCTCACAAGCCATCTGGTCTTAGAAGCCTAAAGTCCGTATCAATTATCATTTTCCAATCTTTTATTTATACATAACCACACAATCATTAAGTACAAACAATATTTTATTCCAGATTCTCTACATACATCTCTTCCTGTGCATTATCACTGTCATGATCGTGGTGCAGACTCATTTTCAGGAATATTACAAGAGCTTCCTATAATTTCTCACTATAAATGCCTCTTGCATTCTAAAAATAATTAGCAAATCATCAATCTAGAATGCATCTCTCTCTCTCTCTCTCTCTTTCTATATATATATATATATATATACACATATATATTGGGTTTTTTTTAAAATACTGGGGGTTGAACCCAGGAGCATTTAACCACTGAGCTACATCCCCAGCCCTTTTGTTTTTTATTTTGAGATAGGATCTCACTAAGTTGTTGAAGCTGGCCTCAAACTTGCCTCCCAAGTTGCAGGGATTACAGATGTATGCCACTGTGCCCAGCCAGATCTCCTTTTAAAGTACAAGTTGGGGCTGGGGATATAGCTCAGTTGGTAGAGTGCTTGCCTCACATGCACAAGTCCCGGGGTTCAATTCCTAGCACCCCCAAAAACAAAACAACAACAACGAAACAAACAAAAAAAACCTCTTGGGACTAGGGATATAGCTCAGTTGGTAGAGTGCTTGCCTTGCATGCACAAGGTCCTGGGTTCAATCCCCAGCACCACAAAACAAACAAACAACAACAACAAAAAAAATGCAAGTTGAGCTTCACCTCCATGACAAATTAAGCAATTTGTTATCATCTAATGTACCTCTTAACTGCAATACTATTTATATTTTCTTGTATTATCCACTAAGATATTATATATGAAATATATGAAAATGAAGATTTCATTCTCAATATTTCCTGCCTACATTAGAATTTTAGTTTTGGGTGAATAAGATGAATGAGTTGAATCTTCCTATAAACTATAGGTTTAACTGCTTCAACCATCCATGGTCTCCTCAACATTTCACAAACAAGGGTGGACCTGGTCTTTGACTTCTTTCATCCTCTATGGCCAATCACAGAACCAAATATTTCATAAACTGCTGATTAGTTAATTAACTCTAATCACATAAAATTGAACAAGGTAGAGTTAATTACATTTAATGGTTTCTCTAACTCCATTCGCTCCGTAGAATGGGAGGGGGAAACCTCTTTGATATTTTAGAGGAGCTTTAGGGCTAAGCATTAATTCACTATGTCAAATTGTTTTTTAAATAATCTATATGAAAGTTTTCTAGAAATTCAAGGAGATGAGGTCCCAATTTAGTTATGCACAATTAACTGAGCAACTAATTAATCATGTACTAACCTGTGCAACATGTTCTAACTGATCTGGGTTTGGCAGTGTTGGGAACTGAAACCAGGGCCCTGCGGGTGGTTAAAGTGCTCTGAGCTGTATCCTTAGCCAAGTGGTATCTGTTTAACTCTGTATCAATTTAAATCTCATATAAATATTACTTAAATGTCTCGTATTTGTTTCTTCTTTCATATAGTAGTAGAAAGGAACTACATAGATTTCTTCCACAGTTCCCTGCATATAATAGGTACTGTGAATACATACTGATTTTTGATACTCTAGAACAACATGAAAGGCAAGCAGTATCAAGCAGGATGAAATATGTCGCCCAAAATATATTCAATATAAATATATATTGTAGAATACAACAAGAAACTAGCTAGATTTACTATCTGCTACTATGAATATTTGTGTGTGTGTGTGTGTGTGTGTGTGTATACTAGTGCTAGAGAATAGAACCCCAGGGCTTCTTTCATGTTAGAAAATCACTCTGTTATTATTGAACTATAACCCCAATCCCTTTCTTACCCCCTAACCTGTGGGGACTGAACCTAGGGGTACTCTACCAGTAAGCTGTATCCCAAGTTCTAACTTACTCCCTATCTATCTATTGATCTATCTACCTACCTACCTACGTACCAACCAACCAACAAGGTTTCCTACATTGCCCAAGTTGGCCTTGAACTTGAGATCCTCCCATCTCAAGACTGCTGGTATGTACCATCATGCCCAGCATCTTACTAAAAACTTGCACTGAACTAAAAGGGCAGTAAACGTTTAGCTGTTAAAAGGATATACCTCAATTTTGAATTAAAGCATATCATGAATCAGAAGAAAACTATGAAATGTTCAATACAAACACACACAACACGATGAAATAAAAATAAACATGAAAAGGATCTAGTTACATGACTCATTAGTTAGCTGTGCACTGAAGATAGATATCTATAATCTGGCTCCATCCACATCACTGGTTACTTTCAAACAATAAATGCTCTCCTCTATCTATAATGTGGACCTTCTCCTCTCTGCTTATCCAGAACTATATGTTCTTCAAAAGCACCGCTCAAATTCTAACTTATTTTGATATGCCAATCAAATACTAAACTTACAAAAGTCTTATAATGAACTAATTTTATGTGTTGGTATAACATCCTACTCTCCCATAATCCTTAGTGAATCATCCATGTACCCTAAAATAGCTACCTATTCTCTGTTTTAGCCATACACAAGAATAGGTTTATCACTTGGAACTAGCTCATTTTTACAAACATTAAATACTAAAAGAAATTTCTTATCCTTTCTATCTTTCCAGGATCCTTTCATTACTTCTCTTATCAGCTCATCATACCACCTCAACACAATCTGCAATCAGTAACAGTCTCATGAAATCGTTTTAAAATATATAGAAAATACAGATGTAGGTGTATTTTAGTAACATACCTACTTCCTAGATCAGACAACTAATGAGAACTCGAGGTGCCCACACCTTGTATTTTTATACAATTCTACAATTAAAAGGAAGTAGGCTCCTTGGAGAAATTCAGGGCTGGGACAGTGAAGGCATAGATAACTCTGGAACGTTTTTTGGTGCTAAATGTACATAAGTGCTGGGATTGGGAGGAGGAAAGAAAATAGAGAAACAGGTTAAAAAAAAAAAAAAAAAAAAAGAACACGCACGAAAGGGCTCTTTTCTTTTCCCTTTTAGATATTTTTTAGTTGTAGATGGACACAATACCTTTAATTAATTAATTAATTAATTTTTATGTGGTGCTGAGGATCAAACCCAGTGCTTCAAATGTGCTAGGCAAGCACTCTATGACTGAGCTACAACGCCAGTCCATGAAAGGGCTCTTAATAGCTTGTGATAATTTGAACTGCAAAATACACAAAGATGGCACTGAATTATAATCCTTAGTATAAAGTAAGAATCCACAGTTCATACTGATAGATTAAAAAATAAATATATAACTGGAAGGAAAGAGCAAAGTTCTTCCCTACAGAATTCCAACTAAAAAAAAAACCTGAGGAAATAAAGGTTTAAAAAAGTCAGCCAGGCACGGTGGCGCATGCCTGTAATCCCAGCAACTTGGGAGGCTGAGGCAGAAGGATCATGAGTTCAAAGCCAGCCTCAGCAACTTAGCAAGGTCCTAAGCAACTCAGTGAGACCCTGTCTCTAAATAAAAGAAGGAAGTAGGCTCAGTGGCCGAGGGCCCCTAAGTTCAATCCCTGGTTCAAAAATAAATAAATAAATAAAAAAGTCATGATTTTTTCAATATCACAGTAATATTTTTAAGGCAATATTTACCAGTGGATGCTAAAATTATTGTATGATGAAAACCTAGCATGATAAAAAGAATATTTACAAAATTTCATGGTACTTCTCCATAGATATTAAGTGCAAAGGAGAAATAAAAACCTTGGAGTACACAAGTTGACAGATAACACCTTCACCAAGTGATCACAGTAAACATGCCTCCATGCTTTGTGACTTGGTGTACTAAGGATGACACAATATCAGTATTATGGAACTCCTGCTGAAAACCTACAGTTGAATTTCAGTCATGAGAACTATCAGATACACCCAAAGGTAAATTCTACATACCAACTTGCCAGGATTCTTTGTAAGTGTCAAAAAACAGAATTACTGCAGACCTAAAGAAGATATGACAACAAAATATAAAATCTGATTCTAGACTGGCTCCTGGACCAGAAAAAGGTTATTACTGGGGTAACTGGTGAATTTTCAAAGGTTTCACAGGACAGATTAACAGTATTGTGTAAATGTTAATGTTTCCTGATTTTTAAAATTATACTGGAGTTACATAAAAACACTTGGGGAATCTGGCTAAAGGGTATAAAGGAATTTATTGTAGGATTCTTGCAACTTCTTTATAAGCCTAAAATAATAATAATAATAATAATAATAATATATTATAATTATACTATATTAATTATTATTAATAATTAATGATTATAATTATTAATAATTATTATTTGCAGTGCTGGGGATTGAACCCAGGGCCTTGTGCTTATGAGGCAAGCACTCTATGAACTGAGCTATATCCCCAGCCCCTAAAATTATTTTTAAAAGAAGATTTAAAAAAGTTTAAAAGCCTGACGTCTAGGTAATAAACAAAGAATTGTGAACATTTACATGGCATATGTAAGCACTCAAAACAGCTGTTAGCTGGGCGTGGTGGTGCATGCCTGTAATACAAGCTACTCGGGAGGCTGAGTCAGGAGGATCGTAAGTTCAAAGCCAGTCTCAGCAATTTAACAAGGCCCTAAGCAACTCAGTGAGATCCTGTCTCAAAATAGGGCTGGGGATGTGGCTCAGTGGCTGAGTGTCCCTGAGTTCAATCTCTGGTTCCAAAAAAACAAAAAACAAATGAAAAAAACCCGCTGTTAACATTACAATTTTCCAAGTTTATGAATCCTCCCAACTTCTTAGTCCCTCACTTAATAAATATTTTATGGGGTGCCTACATTTTGCCCAACTAACAGAAAAGAAGGAAAGATGCAAGCAAGTCAGTCAGGCAGTCACAAACAGATTTCTAACACAGCTAAGACTGATCCTTTTAAATATGGTCAAGCTCAGTTATCTTCATGTTCTCTCCCTCTTTCCACCTAAGTGATGGGCAAGTCCTCTTTCACCTTGCTCCCCACTTCCCCCAATCCTGTCCCTACTGTTGCTATAAAACCGTATGAGGGTGGGGACATAGCTCAGTTGGTAGAGTGCTTGCCCCGCAAGCACAAGGTCCTGGATTCAATCCCCAGCACTGAAAAAAAAAAAAAAAAAAAAAAGAGTACTGATAGGAATTATAAAAAACATTTTTAGCTGGGCGCGGTGGCCCACGCCTGTAATCCAAGTGACTTGGGAGGCTGAGTCAGGAGGATCGAGAGTTCAAAGCCGGCCTCAGCAACTTAGCGAGGCCCTAAGCAACTCAGTGAGACCCTGTCTCTAAATAAAATACAAAATAGGACTGGGGATGTGGCTTAGTGGCGGAGTGTCCCTGAGTTCAATCCCTGGTTCAAAAACAACAACAACAACAAAAAACTGTATGAACTCTTAAAAACAAATAAAATCCCAGCTATGTGATTCTGCCCATAACAATCTCACTTCCTGACCCTTCCCATTTCTTTATTTATAAAGCTGGAATGCCTTTAACTAACTTTATTATAGGTTGTTTTGAAGATTAAAGAGTAACACATAAAGGTAACTGGCATAAAGTAGATGCTCATGAAATGTTAGCTGCCTTCCCCTTACAAATTATACCTCTAACCTCTGTAGGATCCTGAAGCATGCATGCCACAACAATATGTGTGTGTGTGTAATATGTATATACATATACATTCAGAGATTTGAACAGGATTCACCTAGAGAGTACAGCAGTCCCCCTTTCCTGGGGGGATACACATTCTAAGAACCATCCTTCCATTAGATTCCTGAAACCACTAATATAATAGTATTGGATATATAATATATATATTGAATATGTATATATATGGGGCATCCTGAAGCAAGCGTCAGGATATATGGATGGATATATATATATATGTATATATATATATATAAAAGCATGCTTCATGATGCTTCATTCATACATATATGCCTGCTTCAATCCTATTAGTGATTTCAGGAATCTAATGGGCGGTTCTTAGAATATATCCCCCCGCCCCAGGTAAAGGGGGACTACTGTACTTTCCAGGTAAATCCTGTTCAAATCTCTAACAGACTGACTATTTGGGTTTTTGTTTTTTTTTTTTGGAACCAGGGATTGAACTCCAGGGCACTTGGCCACTGAGCCACATCCCCAGCCCTACTTCATATTTTATTTAGAGACAGGGTCTCACTGAGTTGCTTAGAGCCTCACTAAGTTGCTGAGGCTGGCTTTGAACTCACAATCCTCCTGCCTCAGCCTCCCGAGTCACTGGGATTACAGGCGTGTGCCACCAAGCCCGGCTATTTTGTACTGTTTACCTACATGTTTTATGAATATAAGTAATATATTTACTTTATTCATTCTAACAGCCTCAAGTATTCACTGAAAATTCAATTAACTAAAAATATGCAAAACTTCCATCTCCTTCTCAAATATCACACCATCGTTTCTAACTGCTTTTCCAAACACTACCTAGATTAGTCATCATGCCAACCTGAAACTCAGGAATCCAATATTGCGCTCAATACTGCCACCTATTGGTTATTACCATACTTTCCAGATATTTCCCTCTCCACCTTACCACCACCTCTGCTTATTTTATTTTATTTTGTGGTACTGGGGATTGAAACTAGGGTCTCATGCAAGTGCTCTACCACTGAGGTACATTCCCCAACCCTTTCTCAACTTTATTTTTAAACAGGATCTCACTAAGTGGCCTACACTGGCCTCAAACTTGGCAGTCTCCTGTCTCAAAATTAGCTGGGATTACAGGAGTGTTCCATTTGTGCTCAGCCTGCTATTTCCTCCTTCTCCAGGTTTTCTTGTTTTCCTTTTTTTTCTTTTTTTGGTACTGGGGATTGAACCCAGGGGCACTCCACCACTGAGCCACATCCCCAGCCCTATTTAGTATTTTATTTAGAGACAGGGTCTCACTGAGTTGCTTAGGGCCTCGCTAAGTTGCTGAGGCTGGCTTTGAACTTGTGATCCTCCTGCCTCAGCCTCCCAAGTGCTGGGATTACAGGTGTGTGCCACTGCGTCCGGCTTTTTCCTTTCTTTTCAAGTTTAAGCTTTAACACAGTGGATATACTTAATTACCAGATTTGAATCCTTTGCAGGTGAGATGCTCCAATTTCTATAAAGAATCCCACAACAAAAAGATATGTACATGACAATTTACATGCTCTAGGCTCTTTCCTACTTTTCAATATAGCCGTATGGGTCTCTGTAAAAATAATGTCCAAGAAAAATAGTATAGTATCTAATGAAGAAAAACAATTTCCTGGAACTAGCTGTTAAGTTGTCAAATGGAAATATACTTTCTACTCAGAAAACTAGTTATAAACTGCAGAACTCCAAACAGTTAAGGTGGTGGTGGTGGTGTGTGTGGGGGGTTTAAATGCTGTAATGTTCCTTCAATTTCTATTTTGGTATTTTCTCCTAAAATATTCATATAATATTTTTACCCTCATACAGCAGTAGAAAACTCTTCATTGTATTACAACAATGTATTGTATTCAATTGCCAAACATAGAATGGCTCTCTTCCCAATCCTAACCTGTTAAAAAAGACAACCACTCCTTCTACTCTACCAAAATTCGTATTAAATGATTTACTCAATAAATAGCTACAATAAGCAAAGATACCCACACACATACACAGTTTGAAATGAAGAATTTCAAGTTCATTAGTGGTTTTACTCGGAAAAACATCATTCATTTTCTGGTCTCTTTCAAACCAAATAAATTTCAAAACTTCCTCATCATTTCATTGAAAACATACCATCCCAGAGAGTCACATCAACTTTTTCATGGAGAAAACAAGAAAAAGATGCCACAAAAGAAGAATATTAAGAAACTGTTAATTGGCTACATGGTGGCCTTCAGATTTTAAGCAACTTGCTAACCATCGAACAGTGTTACAGTGACTACATGGAAAGGTACAAAGAAGCATATGACGTGGTCCAGTCTTCAGCAGTTGGCATGTAAATCAGGAACACAAACTTAAACATAGAAAAGGATAAACAGAGTAAGGCAGAATGTTAACTGACAAATAACTAGTTATATAAAATTTATTACAACAGCATGAAAGTCAGGCACTGTAGTACACACCTATAATCCAGCTACTTGGGAGATTGAGGCAAGAGGATGGCAGGTTTGGAGGCTGGCCTGGGCAATTTAACAAACCCTGCCTCAAAACAAAATTTTTAAAAAGGTTTGGGATTTAGATCAACAGTAGAGCATTTGCCTAATGTGTGCAAGGCTCTGTGTCTGAGATTGGATCCACAGTAGTGAACAAAATAAAACATCCCATCAAAAACAAAACAAACAACAACAACAAAATTAGAGTGAAAGACAAAACATCAATAGCAGCACAGATACGCCACATATAAGAAGGGGTGGAGGGGACCTTAAGAGTAAAAGCAAGGGAATTTCAAGTTATAGAGAACAAGTATACAATGGTATAATCCAAAGACTAGTAAAACTTGTTTAATACAAATGATCAGACTAAATTTCAGATTTTTAGTTTAGTTCAAAGGAAATTATACGAAGACTAGAAAGAAAGGCAGGCTGAATTGTGCTAGGTACTGAGGTACACTGAGAGTTGGCTGATGAATCCAGAAGACAATGAGAAAGTGATTGAAGATTGAGTACAAGGTAATACTTCCACACGACTTGAGGGACGGCAGTGGGGGGAAGGAGTTTAACTTGGTAGTAGTATTTAACAGCCTGAAGAAAACTGAGAAGGACCAATCATGTATTTCAGTGGTCCAGAAATAATGCTTGGTGTCTGAACTGTGGTTATTACTGTGGAAATGAAAAAGAAGGAAATTCATTAGAGGGAGAAACTGAGAGAACCTGGTCAAGGATTTGAAGTCAGTGTTCAGAGAAGGAGGAAGACTCAAAATGTTTCCATGGCTTTAAAATAGGAAACATAGGTAGAATGAAAAGTAATACAAGACAATACAATCATTATTAATAGTTTCAACAACGGAAATATTTCCAAACCAAAAACCTGTTTAACACAAAGCAATACAATGATATGAACACAAAGGTTCAGCTAATTTCTACAACTGAATATAAACAGCATTCATGACCCCCCAAAATTTATATTAAGATACAAACCACAATATACCATAAATATTTTATGAATTATTAATTATTTGATCCAGATCTATGTTACTGTTCTTGTACTACAAATGAATCCCATTTCTTGAATTATCATAAAACTGCATGTTCAGGATAAACATAACAGTTGGAGACCTGGTTAATTATTCTGCCTAGTGAACTATATAAATAAATGCATGCTGGATACAGATTTCTCAAGGATAATCAACAGAAACAGTTTAAATTGCACTTACTATCAAAAACCATTTAAACAAATAGAAAATCATACCTTCCCTTTCCTATAAATCCTCTAACAAAGTGGTAAGTTGTTTTAAAAAAGAAACTTTTAAGTATTATATTACACAAGTTTCACAAACTTCTTGGTTACCTTTACTTTATCTCTTCTCAAGCAACAGAACAGACAATTTTCATCAAAAGTCCAATCAGAAATGCCTTCAGGTTCACACTCTAAAAATAAAATGAATAAAAAATTAATCATAAAGTTGAATTATGAAAATAAATCAATTTCAAAAATACTGTTTAACAAAATCTTCACTAAGTAGTAGACATGCTTCCTATTTGTCTTGAAATTCTTGTGGTTCTGGGGATTGAACTCAGGGCCTTGCAGATCTAAGAATGTTCTCTACCACTGAGCTATACCAATAACTAAGTCTTAAAATTTGTAACTCAAAATTCTTCACCTAACTGTTCACTAATATGTGCTACTCATACATATATTAACAATACCAACTAAACACACACAAAAAAGTTTACATGGAAGTAGCATTAACCCTCCTGAAACAGCAATTAAAAGGGATGAGACAGAGGCATAAGTTACCAAGGTATCATATTTGTCACCAGAAGAATTTGAAATACCCAAAATATTTTGAATACCTTTAAATAAACTGAGATCTTTTAATAATGCAGGTCCAAAAAGCCCTTCAAGAATACTTTCAAACCCTGAAAAGGATAAAAAAAAAAAAAATCCATCATCACAATATTCACTATGGTAATATTGATTGGTTGCAAGAAAAATGATGATGTTTCTTCCAGTTCTCAAGAATCCCAGATTATTATATCAAAGGGATGCTGATGATTAATACACAATTCAGAGAACATTCAAGAATGAGACCAAAAAAAAAAAAAAAAAGACAATGGAAGAAGGGAAACTGAGTTTCTCTTTGCTTGTCCTATAAGATTTTTACATTAACACTCACGTTCCATTTTAAAGGGCACCTTTCCCATCGAAGAGTAAAATTATTTCAGAAATTCCACAATGTTCTAGAATAACCTAGAACATTATTATTTTTCTGAATACCAACTGAAAGCATAGACTGTTTCAAGTTAATAGTTTCTTAAAGGAAAATCCTCACTGAGAACAACTTTCTCTTTCACATGCACACACAATATTTTAGAAAAAAGACCTCTGAATTTCACATTACCATAACTACTTGTTAGTTCCTTAATGAAGATAAAACCACTATACATACAAGAAAAGATATGAGAAAAAAATCAAATATACCTGTACACAAATGTTTAAAACTATTATATCATTCTACCATCATGAATAAAATAGAAAATGAAAAACTTAAGCAATTTTTCTAACTTTATTACCACAAATATTGCAAGTCTATTTAATGAAAACCTTGCTATTTTTTCTGGGTTGTTTAAGAAAAATTGTAGAGACAAGAAGGAAGGGAATTAGATCATAGCTTTATACAACCCACCAGGAGTAATGCTTTAGAGCACTGGTTCCCAAACTACGTGTCACAGACCTCACTATGGGTTCAAATACTTATTACATGAATCTATACGCACATTAACTGTGACCTTCAGAAAGAATTAGTATGTCTTTCACATTTGGTATACATAATACTTTTGAAATAGATATTTTATTGTCATTAAGAAAATATAAAAAGTGCTAAATTAATTTCTAGTTGTTTCAGGAACTGGGTATTTGTCAGATAATTACTATCATATGAGGACTTGTAATTTTTTAAAATTGTTAAACAGCACTTTCACGTTCAAGATAAAGGGAACCACTAATAATATATAGGTTACTGGACATTTTTGAGGCCCAAACACATAAGCCATTTCTTTACCACAAACACAACATACTAAATTAAAACACTAAAGCATTTGAAAGGTTAAGGGGGTAGACAACATGGTCCCTAGAATCTTGTTCATTTGGCTATAAGGATAACATTTTAAGCCATCATTGTCAACAGAGTAATCTCCAGAGTTTGTGTTATCTACATTGTAATTAGAGACCTGATTTTTTCCACTATTTTAAAACTGTAGGTTTTTCATTTATTATTAGGGAAGCAATTGTTTTTCAATTCTCCTTACTTCTTGCTATCCCAGGACATTAGTAAACTACCCACTCCAACAAATGAGAGGTATGCCTGGTTATTTTATTTACCCACTATAATTGAAACATTTTCCACTAAATTATTATGGTCCTTTGCTCTTCCCCACATTAGAGAGGAAAAAGTGTTGGGGTCAGGGGTTGTGCAGGCAGAGGGCTGGTGGTGAAATAATAAGGAATTGTTAGATACTGTCTATTCTAGTCCTGGAACCAGAAATTCTCAGCAATAACTATCTTTCCAAACTAAATCCCACACTTTTTCTCCAACTCTTAAGCCTTCCTACCTTAAGACCCTGCAAAAAGGAATTCTGACTTCACAAATAAAAAGTATCTCAGTATCTTGAAAGCACTAAACACACACTGAAAATATTGCTAAGAGATTATTGGTAGCTCTTATTCTGAAGAGTAATCTATATTCTTTCACCTGAGTTTATTAAAACAAATTCTAAATATGTACACTAAGCACAAATTCTCCAAAAGGAAAAAATGTAAATATAGCAAGAAATCATACTACAAAAGAAAAAAGCATAAGATGACTATGGGAAGACAAAAAAATTTAAATTATAAAGAACAGAATCCAAAAAAAGAAAATTGAGAAACAACATCATAGCTAACACAGACACTTACAAAAAGTGTCCAAATCATAGATTAAAAAAATTGTGAGAAAGAAAGACCAAAAGGAAGCAAATAAAAACCAAAAGTCTGGTTGTAAACTCAAAATATTTAGCCACAACTAAATTCTGCTCAAAATAGTAACTATAAACAAGTTAGTCTTCTTTTACTCATTCTTACAATACTTTAAACCTTACAAATATTATTGATTGAAATCTGTTAAGCTGTATTTTGCTACCCTCTGTTCACTGGATGTTAATGCCACTCAGTTTTATTAATAATAAATATTGAATTTAGCAGTTGCATAGCAACAGGGAATGTCTTATGCACTATGCTTGACATTAATAAAAGGCAAATAAGGAAGAACAAATACATTCAAAATTTATACCATGATCTCATAGAAAAGCCATGAAGATAACAAAATGCCATGGAAAACCAAATACTGAAAGACAGTCATATCATTATATTCAATCATTAGAGTTTAAAAAGTACCTTCTACATAATATAGTACATATGAAACTATTTTATAGGACTTGACTACCTCCCAAAGGATTTCTAGCCAACATTACAACTGGTCTCAAAAGCTGCTCTCCAGTCTCTTCCTCACTGTAACCTCAATATCATCAAGAATATTCCTTTTTTGTTGTTTTGTTTTTTAAAGAGTAGGTAAGTTTATCTGGAGCTCAGAGTTCCAGAGGTCTCAGACCATAGATGACTGACTGTTGTCTGGGCCCCAGGTGAGGCGGCACATCATAGCGGAAGAGTCCAGCAGAGGAAAACTGCTCAGCTCACGGAGAAGCCAGAAGCAGAGACAGCTGCTCTCCTCCTAAAACATTGCTTGAACAATGCCAACACCTCTTCAGAGCATACAGTGCTTAGAGATCAAATCCGCAATTCTCAACTACAGCAATCAAAGATGCTTTTAATTTGATCCCAATCTCCCTTCAGCAAGCTTGTTTCTCACATCTTCCAGCTCATTCCCACAGATCTGGTCAGGTAAGCTTTCTACTGTGTTCAGCAATCATTTCTACCTCCTAATATTTTCTCAAGTCTTTGGATCTCACTTTTGCCCAAATCAAGTATCTCCTTCAATTTGCTCAACAAATAGATATTCATTATTCAACTTATAACAACTGAGAACCTACCAAAGACAGAGGCAAGAATAAGCATTGGTGAAGACATGGTGCCTATTCTCATGTAGCTTTGGTTTCCAGTTTTCTCATGTCAGGATTCTCAGACTCTTGCCCACTTTAAATAAAAGGTAATTGCCTAAGGTCCTATCTGCTCTCTGCCATATGCAAAGAATTTTAACTATTTTACAAAATAAAAATTGTGATAGGTTATCCAAACCCTATGGTTTCTTTTCTTTTCACGTTTGTATCTTTCTCCTTAAAGAGACTTAACACTCCAGGATTGCTAGGAAAGTCTTCCCATTTCCTATTTCTCTTATACTAGGGCTCTGTAAGTCTGATTTTAATTTCTGATGTAATCATACAGCTTAGGAAAACAAATGACAGAAGATTAACATTTCTCACAAATGTCCTCCTTCAATCTAAATTACAATCTCTACTATTTTTATTTCCAACCAAAGGGTGGAGGAGGTAGTTATGACTAGTAGTAACAAGATAGGAACATCAAATACACAGCCAAGTAAGGTTAATAATATAGTCAGTTACTTTTGAAATGAAGAAATACAGTATGAATAAAATGAGAAAATGGTTCATGGGTCTTGAGAATCTTTCCTCTGAGATTAACTAGTCTAGAGACTAGAGGGCTGAGGAGAAGCATGAATACTACTTTGTTTTCTGTTGCTATACTAAGGTACCCAGGACTGGGTAATCTTTAAGAAAAGAGGTTTATTTTGGTGGCTGGGAAACCCAAGTACATGGCACTGGCATTTGCTGAGCTTGTGGTGAAGGCCTTGTACTGCTTCACCTCATGGTGGAAAGCAGAAGAGCAAGTGGGCAAGAGTAAGAGGGAACATGAAGGATTGATATGCGTTATATCAACTGCTCTCATAATAACTAATACAGTCCCTTGAGGGGGAGAACTCAGTAAAAGAAAGGCATGTGAGCTCTGTCCCTATAATATAAACACTTCCCCTAGATCCTGCCTCCTTACACTGCTGCTTAGGAAATTAAGGTTCCAACACATGAACTTTTGAGGTCACCTCAACCACAACACAGCATATCAGAAAACTGGCAATTTTTATATCAAGTTTCCCTGGATTCTGTGCTCAAGTTTTATATAATGTTTGGTGCTCAGTATTAAAAAAAAAAAAAAAAAACCACTTCAATCTTTAATAAAGTATTATTTCGTACAGTATCATTTCAAAGGTCCTTTCTGGTTATAATAATCAATTAATATATTAATAAACAAGGAGCAAACTGACAGTATCTGTAGTTCTTTGCTTAAAACTCAAGAATAGAGGCTGGGGTTGTGGCTCAGTAGTAGAGGGCTTGCCTAGCATGAGTGAGGCGCTGGGTTCTATTCTCAGCACCGCATATAAATAAGTGAATAAAATAAATGTCCATTAACAGTTAAAAAATATTTTAAAAAGAGAAAATGCTCCTTTAAAAAAATACTTAAAAAAATATACTCAAGAGTATATGACTTGCTGCCACCAAATGAACTTAATGCAAAAGTGAGCCACAAAAGTAAAGCAAATTAAAAGCATTAATTAATCTTTTATATGCTAACCAACTAATGTAAGGTAATTGATCCCTTTTAATTGATATTCTGGCTATCTCACTATGTCATTCAACCAAAGAAGTCTTGATGGAACTTCTATGGGGTAATGAACAATGTTCCACCACTCTTGACAGTTCATTCCACTGCTGGTTAACTACATTCGTTAAGAGTTCTTCCTCTCCCCCTGAGCTTCTGCTACCAGCCCATGCTCTCTGATGGCTCCTATATGCTGGTCCAGTAGTCACTCTTAGAATTACCAAGCCCAAGAATGATAATAAAACCTGACCAATATACTATAGAGGAATAATTTAATCACAACTGATAATCCAAAGTGAAACACAAATAATGAAGAAAAAAATACTAAATTATAAATAGCATTTCTGTTGAGACCAGGGAGCTTTAAAAATTCTTTTTAAAGAGCAAGTTTTTAAAAAAAGAGAACAAATGTTTTGGGAGGAGAAAAAAAAAACAAAACTATCAAATACAGTCACATACCACCTAACAACAGTTCAGTCAAGAACGCACTGCCTATATGACAATGGTTCAGTAAGATTATAATTGAGACAAAAAATTCCTATTGCCTAGTGATATCATAGCTGTCAAAACAAAATCCTGTCTGTGTAGTGATGTCACTGGTTTGTATTTCCTATAGAATCAGCCCTTGACAACCTGGGGGTTAGGAGCACTGACCTCAAAGCCCAAAGTTTTGACTCTTCCAAAACTTAAACAATTAGCCTGCTATTGCCTTTCTGGTAACATAATTAATACAAACTTTGTATATTGTGTTATGTATTACATTATTCAGATTAAAAATGTGTGAAAACCATGACAGATCACTTTTTATAGAAATAAAATTTACCAGAGAGCTGAAGTACTCTCCTGGAGATAACATCACACAGCACATGAAAAATCCTTGTAACTCTGGAGCTCACCACAACAGCAATAAAAGGTGGCTACAAAACTACTATAGTAGTACAGTATTACTACAGTTAACTTTATGTAGTTATGATTTAATACTGCAAATACTTATTTATATCTCTGTAAATGAGATGGAAACTCAAATCATACAATGTATGTTATCTATGCATGTTATGATCATTCTTAATTTTCTGTAACAAACTGCTGTACATTTTATGGTACTAAATGATAAAAGACTACTCTCTACATGTATTTAAACATTCATGACATACCAAACTTTTCCTTAGTATTTCCAAGCTATGTAGTCTGTCTTCAAGTGTTTTTAAATTGTCACAAACATCCAAAAATTAAAGATATAAATAAAACTGATAAATAAGTAGACCCATGTAAGTTCAAACTTGGGTTAAGAATCATCTGTACTGTATTTTTTATTGTTATTTTAGAGTATACTCCTACTTAGAAAAGCTTGCTGTAAAACAGTATTTTGGGTTTTATTAGCAGCAGCTTCATGTATGTTGCACTCATCACTTCTCAAATGCATCAAGAGGCCACAAGTAACTGATCTATACCATGTACATCTGTGTTAATACTCTCTATGATGTCATCGGCTAACAGTGTATTTCTCATAATGTATCCCTGTTATTGAGCAACAAGAGACTGCAGAGGTAATTAAATGGAAAAATACACAACAAAGAAAACCAGCTTAAGAAATGTCTTCACATAATGTGTAATAAAAAGTCAGAGATCAGTGAAGCATAGATGGCCAGAACATTCTATACCTGTAAAATATGATTCACTACAGAATAATAAAGGGAAAGAATAAAAAGTTTAAAAACTTAAATCAAGATTAATTTTTTAAAAATTAATTTATTTTGATTCATTGAACACAAAAGGAGTACAGCTGTTGTTTCTCTGCTTGTACACAAAGTAAGATAACACCATTTGTGTGATCATACCGGTACATAGGATAATGATGTTTGTCTCACACCCCGATCCCACCCCTCTTTTCCCTCTATACAATCCATCCTTCCTCCATTCTTTCCTCCCTTCCACCCCACATTATGCATCATCATCCAATTATCAGAGAGATCATTCGGCCTTTGGTTTTTTTGGATTGGCTAATATCACTTAGCATGACAGTCTCCAACTTCATCGATTTACCTGCAAATGTCGTAATTTAATTCTTTATGGCTGAGTAATATTCCATTGGTATATATACCACAGTTTCCTTATCCATTCATCTATTGAAGGACATCTAGGTTGGTTCCAAAATCTAGCTATTGTGAATTAAGCAGCTATGAACACTGATGTGGCTGCATTGCTGTAGTATACCTATTTTAAGTCCTTTGGGTATAGGCCAAGGAGTGGGATAGCTGGGTCAAATGGTGGAGCCATTCCAAGTTTTCTGAGGAATCTCCACACCGCTTTCCAGAGTGGCTGCACTAATTTGCAACCCCACTAGCAATATATGAGTATACCTTTTCCCCTACATCCTCTCCAACACCTGTTGTTAGTATTCTTCATAATAGACATTCTAATTGGGGTGAGAATAAATCTTAAGGTGGTTTTGATTTGCGTTTCTCTTATAACTAGAGAGACAAATCCACATAAATACAGTTTTCTCATACTAGACAAAGGCGCAAAAAACATACAATGGAGAAAAGATAGCCTCTTCAACAAATGGTGCTGAGAAAACTGGAAAACCATATGCAACAATATAAAACTAAACCCCTATCTCTCATCCTGCACAAAACTCAACTCAAAATGGATCTAGGACCTAGGAAAATTAGACCAGAGACCCTGCATCTAATAGAAGAAAAAGTAGGTCCAAATCTTCATCATGTTGGCTTAGGTCCAGATTTCCTTAACATGACTCCCAAAGCACAAGAAATAAAAGCAGGAATCAATAATTGGGATAGATTCAAACTAAAAAGCTTTTTCTCAGCAAAGGAAACAAGCAGCAATGTGAAGAGAGAGCCTACAGAGTGGGAGAAAATCTTTGCCACACACACTTCAGACAGAGCACTAAATTCCAGAATCTACAAAGAACTCAAAAAACTTTACCCCAAGAATACAAATAACCCAATCAATAAATGGGCTAAGGAAATGAGCAGACACTTTACAGAAGAAGATCTACAAGTAATCAACAGATATATGAAAAAACGTTCAAAATAAATTTTTAAGGGAAAGAGAAAGAAAAGAAGATCATTCTGGGGGTGAGGGTACTCAAAGTAGTTTGGATAAATAAATAATTATTCAGATTTAAGATCTGAAAAGGGAAAGCACTGTTTATGTGTTAAAGAAATAGAAGTCAAGCTACTAGCTTGACGATAAGCTACTAGCTACTACTACAAGCTACTAGCTAAAGAAAAATCTTTTCTTTAGCTGTAGTCTCATTTTCATAGTATTTTTATTTGTGCCTTTTATTTCTTGATCAATGTTACCAATTTTTTTATTCTAATATCCACTCGACTTTATTTTTTCTATTGTTTGTTCTTTATTTCAGTAAATGTTGCTGTAATTTTTCCTTTTTTTGTTATTTATTTTCTTTGGTTTTATTCTGTTGTATTTCTTTTAACTTATGATAAAAGATTTGTTCAAGCGGGGTGTGGTGATGCACGCCTATAATCCCAGCTCTTGGGAGGCTGAGGCAGGAGGATCGCAAGTTCAAAGCCAGCCTCAGCAACTTAGTGAGGCCCTAAGCAACTCAGTGAGACCCTGTCTCTAAATAAAATACAAAATAGAGCTGGGGATGTGGCTCAGTAGTGGAGTGCCGGAGTGCCCCTGGGTTCAATCCCCAGTACCAAAAAAAAAAAAAAAAAAAGATTTGTTCACTTATTCTCAGGTTTTCTTTAGAAAATAAATATGGAGATGACTTAAGAGAACCAGAATTTTATTTTATATAAAGTAGCCGATGATAAAAAAAAGTGGTATATCCATATAATGGTATAAAATTACAATATAGATGAATAAACCTTTAAAACATTTTACTAAATGTAAAGAGCCAAACATAAAAGACCATAGTTATGAATCCATTTATGTGAAATGTACAGAAGAGGCAAATCTACAGAGACATTCCTAGGATAGGAGCAGAAAATGCAAGCTGCAAGTGGCACCACAATTCTTCTTGTAGTAATGGAACACACTAAAAATCAGATTGTGATGATAGTTGCACAATTCTTTGAATGTAATAAAAATCAGTGAACTATATACTTTAAATGGGCAAATGTAAAGAATACAAATTATATCTAAATAAAACTGTCAACAAAATAATAAGTACTTTTATGTATTTCTAGTAAATATTTGTCAAGATTTAAGAAAATCTGTCCTATGAGAACTAGTCCTGTGACTCTAAGATGTATGGATGAACAGCTGGTTTAGACTTATGACTTTAGGTTAAAACTTACTTGTTTGCATATTATATTAGAATACTTACAAAAAATAGTCACATAATTTTAAATTTTAAGTTCAAGATTTAAGTCTGAAAAAGTTTTAAGTCAATATCTAAAGAAAAACAAAAATTTTAATTTAGTTATAAATGTTTTATGAAATGATCAAGTTTATTAAAATTTGCTATAGAATATAATGTACATTTAAGAAGAATTAAGTTTTAAAGTTACAGATTTAAATAACTGTAAACATAAATTAAAAATCAAAGAAGGTATGTGTTATCTCCTCTATATACAAAGTCACCCCATAAAGGAGATTACTTATAAAATCTCACATTTAATAAGAAGGGCCAGTAAAATGTTTACACAGAGCTCAGCAGGGTGAGAATACAGATGTGTTTTAAAAATATGTCCTACCATAAAGATACTTATAACTCTAGTCAAGGAGTAAAAATTAGTACACATCTACTATCATGCAGATACTCTAACCTCTTTATCTCTTGTCCCAGACCATATTTCTAATATGCCTACTTCATATTGTTCCCAGATATCCCAGATACCTCAAAAAGCAAATCAAAATCATTTTCTTTCTTTTCCTACAACTCAATCATAGACTCCTGAATTTCCTTCCAGGAGAATGACATCACCAATGCCTCCTCCATTCCAAGTCATTCAGGTTAGAAATCTCTATCAGTCATGATTCTGTTAAGTCATGGAGTCTTCCAGTCAGTCAGAATCCTATTCATTCTACTTCAGAAAGATCCCACCAAATCTGTTCTTTTCCATCCCTAAACTTAGGCCATCACCATTTCTTACCTTTAACAATTATAATCAATTTCAGTCTTATTAATAACAAATAGCAGTTATCATTAATTGAGCCCTTGTGTGATACCATGCCAAGCACTGTGTTCAGGTACATCATATATAATGCAACAAAATCTTCAAAGGAACATAGTGAAACAATTATTATTGCCACTTAGCACAGGTAAGAAAACTGAAAAATCAAAGCAGCTAAACTATTCCAACTATAAAGAGGTTTTTAAAAACCAGGCATCTGATTCTAAAGCCCAGGCTCTTTTCACTTTATTACATCACCTATTAATAATGTCTTTGAACTTCTAATTCACCTTATTTTTTCAGCATTTCCCTACACCATTATCTCTACCAAAACCCATCCTTCACACTGCTACTAAATTTTATTCTTTCTAAATTTTAAAAACATTTGATGACTTTCCGCTGACAATACTGAAGACTTCAATTTCCTAGGACTTCCAAGATCACAGATCTGATATCATGCTACCTTTTCAGTCTCCCCTGCCATCATTTTCTACATAAAGTATGCACTGATCACATTTGTGAATCATTATATACATTTCACTGCTTACATATTACATTTCAATGCTTCCACATCCTTTGAACATAGCATGTCCTCTGCCTCCAATGTTCTTCCTACAATAATCTAGTAATTGCAGTGTATCCCTTACCTCACCAAGCCCCAGGGCAAAGTTAGGAACATCCTTCATCAGTGCTGAAGTTATATGATCTATAAACTAACTTTATTTACTTATTTGGCATTTAATCCACTAGATTTAGTGCAAATATCTGAAGCTTATATATTTTAACATCAATTTGTTCCTTAAAACTACAGTCCTCAAGTATGAATGTACTCAGTAAATGTTGAATAAATACACTTTTTCTAGTTCTTGTATCCTTATACTTAATGAGTGGTGGAAGATTTTCTAATGACTCCATTTTGTGTATCTGGCATGTTGAAGAAATATAATAAATAAAACAGAAACATAATTGATATTTTATGGAAAAAGGATGGCTTTCTGTTTCAGCTCAACTAAGTTCCCTGTAACTACAGACTAAACCCATAAACCCAGAATACAATGAATGGCTCTCTTTGCTGGCCAAAGAACAGAGAGGAAGGCAAACTTTTTTTGTACAAAGCTATAATCACAGAAAAATAGAAATACATTGAAAATGATACAGTACTCAAAAATAATGATATTAATAGGGAAATGAATGCATATTCAGTAGATAGAACATTTCCAAAATAATTTCACATAATTATTCATATATATATGTATACACACACACACACACACACACACACACACACACAATGTCATAAATGGGATTCCAAGATGTTAAGTAACCAAAGTCACAAAGACTTAGTAAGTAGCTAGGTGAGTTGGAAATCTGAGGTCTTTGGAAATCTAAGAGCAGATTGGATACATTTTTTTGTTATATCTAACTGTCTTGGGTGGAGTAATTATGCTTAGAAAGAAGTCATTTAAATGCAAATCTGAAGTTGATTAGGAGTGAGTCAATTACATCAGCAGTTCACAATCTCTAGGCTACAATCCCTTAGAGGACCTCAGTCATTACAAGGTCAGTAAATCCATATGAGCACTGCTTATAAATTAAATAAAAATGTGCCTGCATACAGAGTCACTACTCTTTTCAACAACACACCTTGCTGTGAACAAAAAATATGAAGCCCTTATCTTGGAAGAGGGGACAAATGATATAAATGATGGTGATGATGATGATGAGGAGGAGGAGGAGGAGGATGAATATGGTGGTGATGATGACCCATTTATCCTAAATATGTAGTTTAGGCTAAACAGAAGTAAAAGTAGAAAAACAGAGTAAAGTCAGAAGATAAACCCTGGTAAACCTTTATAGATAGCACTGAGAAGTGTTGGGGAAGTGCTGAGTGAGGAAGAAGGCATTTAAAATAGTTATGGTTTGGATATGGTTTGAGTGTGCCCAGTGCCCCCAAAGGGTTCATGCCCTGGAAGCCTGGTCCTCAGTATGGCAGTGCTGAGATAGTGGAATCTTTAAGAGGTGGGGCCGAGTGGGAGGTTATTAGGTCTTTGAGAAGAATTAATGCTTTTCTCATGGGAATGTATTCTCCTGTGATATCAGGGTGTTGAAGGCAAACCTGGCATCTCCCCTGAACAACTCTATTCCATGTTTGTAGACATGCTTCTTCTGCATGCAGCTGGTTCTCTTGCCACTTCTCCACCATGGTATAACAGTCAACAGGCCTGGCCACAGTGCAGGTACCATGCTGTTCTGACTCTTCAGTCACCAGAATGTGAGACAAATAAGCCACTTTCATTTACATGTTACCCAGCCTCGGCTATTTTGTTACTGCAATACCAAACAGACTAAGATCAGGAAAAACATTTCTGAACATTAAATGAAGTGAGGGAGCACACCACATTCAAAACAAAGTTTTAGGCAAAGGGAACAACACTGAAGCAATCAATATATAGTCTAAAGTACAATATATGTGAGGAAAAAAGTGGAAGATGAGGTCAGAGATCTAGAGGCCAGATCACATAGGCCATGGTAAAGGGCCTGGAATTCATTTAATCGAAATCCATTAGAGTTTTATATTTGGGTAATCGTGGAGGTAACATCATCAGAATTATATTAAGATTACCAGGTGGCTACACAGAGAATAATTGTAAGATAAGGCATTATAAGGAGAATGTTATCACAACAGGCTTGGCAAGAGACACAATGGGTTAAACTGGAGTAGGAACAAAGGAGGTAGAGAGTGACTACACATAGGATATATTCTGAATATAAAATCAACTTGCCCTGATGATGCACTGTTGTAGAAAAAAAAGGAAAGGTGTTTTAAAATGACACTTTTGGTCTGTGGAATGGGTGAATGGTAGTGTAACTTACTAGAATGAAGAAGACTGAAAGAAAAACGGGTTTGGCAGAAAGCTAGTTCAATTTGGAACAAGCCTGTTAGAAATCAAAGTGGTACATGTAGAGGCATCTGGATAGGGGAATTCGAAGTTAAAGGGAGAAACTGGGCTAAGGATATAAAACGGGGGATCAGCAAACTATCAACAGAATTTAAAGACTTGCAATTAAATGATGTCATATTACATAAATGAGGGGAGATTAAAAAAAGGAAGTAACAAGACTGAACACTGTACACATATGGGATACAAATTTTCATTTCTATGTTTGGCAATAATGTACATTCATATGAGCATCCCATTCTTAATAGTTCATCCCAAAATTTAAAAATTAAGACAAAAAAAGAGACTGAAAATTAAAATCAAGCCCTATTTATGGTTTTATCCCCACCATGTAGCAAACAACTTGATTTAAGTATTCAAAAAATACGGGCTGGGGCGGAGGATATAGCTCAGTTGGTTGAGTGCCTGCCTTGCAAGCACAAGGCCCTGGGTTCAGTCCCCAGCACCACAAAACAAACAAACAAAAAAACTAGCAGGTCTGAACAAATAACTATACATATCTCACTAAATAAAATCAGTGTGTATCTTACTCCATCCTCATTCCACATCTGAGATTATTTTGAAAGCAAATACATTTCTTTTAATATAATCAAATGCATTTTAAAATAATACATTTGAGTGTATGTAATTTATATATTAAAAATCATTAATCCATACCACACTTCCAAAATAATATATGGCCATACAAAAGACAAAATCTCAGTACAGATTCTGTTGCAATAAGCTTCTGCATGTTTCAGAAATTTTTAAATTGTACCAAAGTTTCGGTTATCTTTCAGACATACACTAATTTATAGAAAGTAAACTCTTGATAGTATTCCTCAGCTCAAACACCTTCAATGATTACCTACTGTCTCCAGAATAAAATCCAAATGACTTAGAGTCTGGCTTTTAAACCCTTCCAAAAGTGAAACTTCAATAAACGCTAAACTCTCAAGTACCCTCAATTCAAGTCTGTCTCTCAAATATACCTAGCTTTTGTTTGTTCTGATCCCTCTCTTCACTCTTTTGCTTCTGCCCAAAATAGTCTTCTCTGAAATCTCAATAGTCTTTTTAAATTAAATTTATATATAAATATATATGTATATATGCATATATATGCATTAGTTGTTGATGGACCTTTATTTTATTCATTTATTTATATGCAGTGCTGGGACTCAAACCCAGTGCCTCACACATGCTCGGCAAGTGCTCTACCACTGAGCCACGACCCCGGCCCTCTCAATAGTCTAGATCCTGTTGTAAAGGTTATAACTTTAAAGTCCCTTCCAATTGTTATCTTTTCTCTCAACTGACTTCCAGTGTAGTATCCTTCACTGTATTCCCCCTTCATTTTTTTTGTTTTTTGTTTTTCTGCGGTGCTGGGGACTGAACCCAAGGCCTTGTGCTTACGAGGCAAGCGCTCTAACCAACTGAGCAATATCCCCAGCCCCCTCTTCATTTTCAACATGAATGAACATGTTTTATGTATTCAAGTGAATTTTATAATCAATGTTGTACTGTAATAGAAAGAGCACTATAGGAAGTAAGAGATATAGTGGTTATGAACATGTATTCTGGAACCACATGACCTGAGCTGAAAATTTTGATTCTCCCTTTAAAAGGTCTTTAGTTTTTAACATTTATTAGTCCTTTTAATGCCTCACCTTCCTTGGCTATAAAAATTATTTCTAAGAGAGGGCTGGGATTGTGGCTCAGTGGTAGAGTGCTAGCCTAGCATATGTGAGGCAATGGATTCGATTCTTAGCACGACATATAAATAAACGAGTAAAATAAAGGTCTATCAACTTCCAAAAAATTTAAAAAAATTATTTCTAAGAGGATTAAACAAATATTTGTTAATTGTTTAGAATAGTATCTGGAAACACATTAGAAACACTCTATTATAAAGTGTTGGACGAAAAAAAGAAAGCAGAGAGGTTATACTTTTGTTAACTCCTCTTTTGTTCCCTATGATTTATAAAACATGTACATACAACAATAATTATAAATCTAAGTTGGTGGGTAAACAATGTATAAAGACTTAAGGGAGAGAACCAACCAGGACCAAAGTATTTGGCATACTATCGAAACCTAATTGTTATTCATTTAAATGACTATTAAGATGTTAACTACCATGCTCAAGGAAAACACTAATAATTTGAAATGTATAGTAAAAGAAATGAGGAGGGATTAAAAATGGTACCTAAAAAAATATTTGTATGACACCAAAAAAGGCAGTCATGAAGGGCTTAAACAAAATCCATAAAAGATATTTGGGGGGAAGGCAGGATAGCAGAGATACTTCTTTACCAGCAATTACATTAAGTGTAAATGGAACAAACTTCAATTAAAAGGCATGAAGGGGCAGAAAGGATTTTAGTACATGACCCAACTTTATGCTTTCTATTAGACACCCCTTTAGAGCCAGAGACACAAAAGAAGTTGAAAGTGAAAGAAAATAAAGTGTATGCAAGTTATAACAAGAAGAGATGGAGTAACTATACATTAGCCCCCTTTGTAGATTTTGCAATCTTGGACTAATTCCAAGATTTCAAATGGAGGCCTGAATCTATAAATTATTACTGAATCTTGGATACACAATGCTTTTTTCTATACATACATGCTTATAATTGTTTAATCTATAAACTAGGCACAGTAAGAGATTAACAATAATTTTTAAAAAATTATAACAATGTAATGTGGTATAAAGTTATATGAAGGATCCCTCTTAGTCCAAACCTACTCTTAAATCTGTATATGTAATCATTCCTTATTTGCAATATGTGTCTTGGTGTCACTCATTTTGGGGAATAATTTGCTAAAGTCTTTGTATAGGCTCAATGCTTTCTGGTAAAAACACTTTGCTGTTAAATGAAAATCATTTTCTGTTCATGTTTTCCACCCACAAATGTAATGCCTTTTCCATTTTAACTAAGCATTTATCATTGTGTACTGTGGCTATAACTTTTACAGTTCTTAGTGTGATGGCAAAACTAGCACCAATTTCTTGTTACTACTTCATAATTTCACATATATATTTATTGTTTTTACTACAGATCTTAACAACCTTAGCACATAATTTTTTTTTCTTATTAGTCAAGAACTTTCACCTTTTCACTTAAAGGAAGCACTCTATAGTTTCTCTTTGGCATGCTGGAATTGCCAGCATCACTACCCTTGTGCTTTGGGGCCATTATTAAGTAAATAAAATTAACTTGAACACAAACACTATGATACCATGATAGTTTATGTGATAACTGAGATAGCTACCAAGTGACAGGAGTGTACACAGCGTGGATATGCTGGACAAAGCAATAATTCATGGCCCAACAGATGGTGTGAAAGTCATGACACTACTCAGAGGGCACACAATTTAAAACTTATGAATTGTTAACTCTAATTTTCTATTTTATATTTTTGGGTTATAGTTGGTTGCAGAGAACTGAATGTGGCAAGCACAACCTTGTAGAGGGAGGGAAGGCTACTGTAGTAATATCAGATGAGGGCTGCTGATATAGCTCAGTGGTAGAGCACTTGCCTAGCATGTGTGACATCATGGGTTCAATTCCCAACACTGCAGGGAATAAAAAGTAAAAATATCAGATGAAACAAATGTTGCTATGGTCTGAATGCTGTGTGCCTCCCTGCCAAGCCCTTATACTGAAATCCTACCACACAATGATAAAGTATTAAGAAGTAAGGCCTTTGGAAAGAGAGTACATCAAGAAGATACAGAGTTCTCATGAATGGGTTAGTACTCCATAACGAGAGAGACCATCATGAATCAGACAGTGGGCCCTCACCAAACACCAACTCTGCTTCCCAGCCTCCAAAACTAGGGGAAACAAATTTCTGTTGTTTATCTATGGTATTTTGTTACAGCAGCCTGAACAGACTAAGACTATGAACTGACAGAATAGGTAATACTATAACAAATACCTACAAATATGGGAACTGCCTGTCCACTCAGTACTGTGGGTTGAACTCAGGGGGCTCTTGACCACTAAGACTACATCCCCAACCCTTTTCATTTTTTGTTTTGAGACAGGTTCTAAGATGACCAGGCTGGCTTCAAACTTGCTATTTTCCTGCTTCAGCTTTCCAAATTGCTGGGATTTACAGGTTATGTGCCACCTCACCCAGCATGGCAGTTGTTTTCGGAGTGGATGATGGATAGGGACTGGAAGAGTTCTGACATGTATGCTTTAAAGAGTTTTGTTGCCAAGAACAAGTTGTTATAGGTGATTATGGTGAGGACTTAGGAGAAGAACAACAGAACTGACCAAATGCCTCAATCTTCTTAGAAAATACCTGTTAAGAAGTTACATTAACAGAATTTTGCTAGAAATACAAACAGTAAAGACTTTTCTAAGGCATCCCAAAAAGAAACGAGGAACACATTATTTAACAATAGAGTTGTTAGTCCCCTTGTTATAAAGTTGTTATGGTTTAGATATGAGGTATCCCCCAAAAGCTAATGTGTGAGACAATGCAAGAGCATTCAGAGGTGAAATGATTGTTATGAGAGCCTTTAATCCAATCAGTGAATTAATTCCCTGATTGGGACTGAGTAATAAGTGAAAGCAAGTAAGGTGGGGGGGGGGGTTGCATGCCTTTGGGGTATATATTTTGTGTATCTCTGTTTCCTGATATGATGTGCTAAGCTGCTTCCCTCCACCACTCTTCTGCCACGATGTTCAGCCGCATCTCAAGCCCCAGGGAATGGAGTTGGCCATCTATGGATTCAGATCTCTGAAACTGTGAACCCCCACAAAACCTTTCCTTCTTTAAAATTGTTCTTATCTGGTCCTTTGGTTACAGCAATGAAAAAGCTGACTAAAACAAAAGTAGAAAAGAACTTAGCTGAACTGTGTTCATGTCCTAGTGTTTTGCAACTAATCAAACCTGTAAACAGTGAAAATGAATGAATGAATGTTGAGGAAATACTGAAGGGAGGCCTGTTCCTCCTGGCTACTTAAGAGTGAAAAGGGAAGGATTTTTTTTTTTTTTTTTAAATCAAATGGAGAAAATAGATGAAAGATTAGGCAAATTCTAAGTTTACCCACATGTACAGTGTAAGGAATGAGAAACATGTTGAGTAAAGAATGCCAAGGGTGTAGCCAAATAACCATCTGATAAAAAGATTTAGTCAGCTAGTAACTACCACTAAAAAAAATTAAATTGTGAAGGTTCTTCAGAAAGCATCAGGTTACCCTTCTCACAAGACCAGGATGAAAAAGTCATAGCTAACACAGGATACCACAAAGAGTTCCCAACAGGGCCAGTATAGTCATTCACTCACACACAATTCCATCCTTGGGGAGCAATGGGTATGTGACTCAGGTAGAGACCTGCCAAAGAGGTTGGCCTGTTGAAAACAGGCGGGGGAGTACCACCCTATTGGGTCTGAAAGATGGTATCCTCCCTACCATCTTCAGTTAGTCTGGAAGGAGTATGGGATATCAAGAGAGATTATTCTTGGGTCTGAAGATTTCATATTGTTTGCCCTACTGGATTTTGGACTTGTTTGGGGCCTATTACCTCTTTCTTTGTTCCTATTTCTCCTTTTTGAAATGGGAAAACCTACCCTATACTTATCCCATCAATATACTTTGGAAGTATATAACATGTTTGATATCATATCGAATGTATTTAGAGGAAGGAGGACAGAGATGTATGCTGTGGTCTGGATGTTTGAGTCCTCCCCAAATTCCTATGTTGAACTCCAAATCCCCAAGGAGAAATGGGATTAGGAAATGGGGCCCTTACGAGATCAAAGCTCATGAGAGCTATTAAAACATCTGAGTAGCACCTCAATAAAAGACGCCCAAGAAAGACCCTTCATCTTTCAACCACATGACAACACAGTGAACAAACAGCTATCCACAAACTAGGAAGCATGCTCTCCCCAGATCCCAAATCTGTCAGAACCTTGATCATGGCATTCCCAGCCAAAACAACTGAGGAAACAAGTTTCTTTTATTTATAAGCACCTGGTCTATGTTATTCTGTTACAGAAGCCTGAACAGGCTAAGACAGACATTATGATAAAACCTGCTAAAAAGACAAAGAAGAATAGTATGTAATGATAAAAGTCAATACGTTAAGATTTAATATTTAAAAAACATTTGAACGTAATGACAGATTTCCAAAATACTTTAAAAACTGACAAAACTGAGGGAAAGATGGGTCAACAATTATATCTAGAGACTTAAACACCCCACTTTTAACAATGAATGACACAGCTAAAAAAGACACAGAAAACTTGAACACTATTCATCAACTAGACCTAAAAGTATTACACAGAATATGCCAACCAACATCAGAATACTCATTCTCAAGTACATAGAAACATCCTCAAAGTGAGACCATATTTAAGTTACAAAAAAGTCTCAATAAATTTTAAAAAGACAAAGCATGTAAGGTATCTTCCTCAACCACAATTTAATGAAATTAAAAATTAACTGGAAAACTCACAAATACATGAAAATTAACACATTCTTAAGCAATCACTTAGCAAAAGAAATAATCACAAAAAGTTGAAAATGAGGAAAGAATGAAAAGGGAAACAACATTCCAAAATGTATGGGATGAACTAAAAGCAATGCTCAAAGGAAATGTATACCTGTAAATATCTACTTTTAAAAAATGAAGAAATATTTCAAATAAATAACCCAACAGCCTCCAATGTTTTAATCCATTTCATCTTGAGGAACTAGAAGAAATCAAGCAGAAGAAAGAAAATTAAAAAACTAGGGTGGGACCGAGGATAGAGCACTTGAGGCCCTGAGTTTAATCCCTAGAGAAACACACACACACACACACACACCCCTCAAAAAACTAGGGACAGATTTTTGAAAGGAGGGGAGTCACTGAAACCAAAACTTCTCTAGAAAGACCAGTAACAGTAACAAAACTTTAGCTAGACTGACCAACAAGAAAAGAGAAAATGAACTTAAGTAAAAACCAGAAATGAAACCAGGGACATCATTACTTTCATTACCAATCTTACAAAAAGGACTGTTAAAAAAACACTATTAATTATTTTATGGCAACAAATTAGGTAACCTAGATAAAATGGGCAAATCTCCAGAAACAAAATATCAAAACTGACAGAACAAGAAATTTTAAAATCTGGTTTACCCATAACAAGTAAAAAGACTAAAACAATAATAAAACTTCCAACAAATAAAAACCATATGGCTTCACTGGTAATTTTTACCAAACATTTAAAGAAAAACTAACACCAATCCTTTTCAAACTCTTGCAAAATAAACAAACAAACATTTACTAAATCTCATTCTATGAAGCTAGAATTATCCTAATACCAAAACCAGACAATGACATCACAAGAAATTATAGACCAGGGTTGGGGCTGTAGCTCAATGGCAGAACACTTCCCTAGGACGTATGAGGCACTGGGTTCAATCCTTAGCACCAAATAAAAATAAACAAATAAAATAGGGGCATTCTCTCCGTGTAGAACTACCAAAAAAAGAAAAGAGGGGCTGGGGATATAGCTCAGTTCATAGAGTGCCTTGTAGAGTGCTTGCCTTGCAAGCACAAGGCCCTGGGTTCAATCCCTAGCACGGGGTGGGGGCGGGGGGAGCAAGTTGGGGGAAAGCAAGCAAGAAAAAAAAGAAACTACAGACCAACATCCCTCACAAATACAGATACAAGGTCTTCAAATAAACACTAGCAAACCAAATTCAGCAGCATATAAAATGGACTGCCAATTGCGGATTTAGTTTAGGAAACAAGGGTGGTTCAACACACAAATATCAGCTGAGGAAAAAAAGTCTGTCACCGCATTAATAGAACAAAGTGGGAGAAAACAGAAATGGATCATCTCAACTGAAACAGGCATCTATGAAAAGCTCACAGCTAACCTACTTAACAGTGAAAGATTGAAAGATTCCTCAATCAGGTACAATACGAGATGTCCGCTCTTACCATTTTTTTTTTTTAAGTTGTCAATGGACTTTTTTTTTTTTTAAATATGTGATACTGAGAATCAAACCCAGTTGAGTCACACATGCTGCAAGGCAAGTGCTCTACCACTGAGCCACAACCCCAGCCCACCACTTCTTTTTAAAATTGTTCAGACATTCTAGCCAAAGAAATGAGAAAAAGAAAAGGTATCCAAAATGAAAAAGAAGTAAAGCTATCTTTTTTCACAGATGACATGATTTTTAAATTTCAATAGTAGGGACTGAATTCAGGGACTTGCACATGCTAAGTAAGTACTCCACCTCTGAGCCATATCCCCAGACCTTTTTTAAAAACACCTTGTTGGGACAAGGTCTCCCTAAGTCACCCACATGGCTGGGACACTTGTCATTCTTCTGCTTCAGGATCCTGAGTTGCTGGGATTATAGGCATGCACCACCACACCCAGCAACATGATCATATATATAGAAAATGCTTTAACCCCCCCCCCCCCAAAATTTGTTAGATCTAATAAACAAATTCAGCAAGATCTAATAACAAATTCAGGTAAGGTAAAGAATAAAACTGGAGAAATCACAATTTCTTATCTCAAAACTACTACAAAGCTACGGCAATAACAAATGTGGTGGCTGCACGATATATACAAGGACCAACAGAAAAGAACTGACAGACCAGAAATAAAGCCATATGGCCAATACATTTATTTATTTTCTTTCTTTCTTTCTTTCTTTCTTTCTTTCTTTCTTTCTTTCTTTCTTTCTTTTCCTTCCTTCCTTCCTTCCTTCCTTTCTTTCTCTCTCTCTCTCTCTCTCACTGAACACAGAAATTAATTCAAAATTTAAGGAGCGAATACTTCAGGAGAATATATATAAGTAAATATTTAGGACTTTGGACCTAGCAATGGATTTTGAGACATGACACTAAAAGAACAAGCATCAAAAGAAAAAGGAAAATCTGAATTCAGAAATACTAAAAACTTCTATAAATCTAAAAACATTATCAAAAGTGAAAAGACAACCAACCCATAAAATAGAAATTTTTTACAAATTATATTATATCTGAGAGTCTAATATTCTGAATAAAGAACTCTTACTACTCAATAAAAAGGATAACTCAAGTAGAAATGAGCAAAGAGTTTGAATAGATATTTCTCCAAAGATTTATAAATGGTCAATGCATGTGAAAAAGATGCTTAACAGCACCAATATGGAAATGCAACTGTTATGGTTTAGATGTGAGGTGTCCCCTAAAAGCTTAAGTGTTGAGATAAAGAAGGTTTAGAGAAATGATTGGATTATTAAACACTTAGCCTAATCAGGGCATTAATCCAGGTGGGAATTAACTGGGTGGTACAGATGTGGCTGGAGGAGGTAGGTAATTGGGAGGGGGGGGTCTTTGGAGTATATATTTTGTCCATGGTAAGAGAGCTAGCGTGTGCGCGTGCTCTCTCTCTCTCTGCTTCTTGCTGCCATGCTCAGAGCTGCTTTCCTCCACCACACTCTTCTGTCATGATGATGTGCCTCACCTAGGGTCTACAGCAATGGAGTCAGCTGTCTATGGATTGAGACCTATGAAATCATGAGTGACAAACTTCCTCCTCTAACACTGTTCTTGTCAGGTCTTTTGGGCAAAAAAAAAAAAAGACTAAAACATGAAACTGAAAACCCAATAGGATACCACTTCACACCCACGAGGATTGCACTGGGGCAGTGGGGTGGGGGAGATGACCATCTTTATTTAAAATCATTGAGGGGAACACATATCAAGAAATATTAGAAAAGAACATCCCTTTTAACAAAAACAGAATAAATTTTAAAGTACCCAAATGTTAGAACTTTAAGTAGAACCTGACCAACACAAATTCACAACTGAAATTCTTTATTTTGAATTAACGTTCTAATACTGAGAGAAACAAAACAAGTCAGCAAACTATTAAAAATGCCATTTTTGCCGGGCATGGTGGCACACACCTGTAATCCCAGCAGCTCGGGAGGCTGAGGCAGGAGGATCACTGGTTCAAAGCCAGCCTCAACACAGGCAAGGCGCTAAGCAACTCAGTGAGATCCTATCTCTAAATAAAATACAAATAGGGCTGGGGATGTGGCTCAGTGGCCAAGTGCCCCTGAGTTCAATCCCCAGTTCCAAAAAAAAAAGAATGCCATTTTTAAAAGATTTAATTCACTAAACTCAAAACACAGTGAGTCCAATTCTTAAAGGTTTATATTACTATGCGGATATTCAAAAGAGCTGTGATGTTCTAAGTAACTGTAAAGCATGTGTTTCTTTAATTACTAAAGCTAGGCGTGGGGGGACACACCTGTAATTCCAGTGGCCTGGAGGCTGAGGCATGAGGACTGCAAGTTCAAAGCCAGCCTCAGCAATTTAGCAAAATAATATGTGGAAGAGCTGAATGAAAAAGCAGACATATAAGGATCCAATTATCTTCTATTAACCTAGACATTAAACAAATTTGCAAAAATGTAAAAATAGTGCCCCTTTCCTCAATTCTTTTTTATTTTGGGAAACAAAGATCTTCATGAAAATGTTTATGTGTAACAAGTTGACTGTTACTTTTAAATAAACTGTTAATCCAATAATTCCTCAAAGTGCTTACTAATTTTTAAAGGGTCCTTAGACCCAAAAGATTGAGAACTGCTTCTCTATGACTCAAAACTCAGATTGGGTGCACATGTCTGTAATCTCAGTGACAGGAGCCTGAAACAGGAGGATTAAATTTGATGCCAGCCTCAGGAACTTAGCAAGACCCTGTCTCAAAATAAAAAATAGGGCTAAGATGTAGCTCAGTGGTAGAATGCCACTGGGTTCAATCCCCAGTATGAGGGGAAAGGGGTAAATAAAAATAAAACTCAAACCAACAGCAACAGGAGGCTAGAAGACAGAAGTCAGCACATCAAATACATTAAATCATGCTATTCATAGAAGAAATAAGACCACTTTCTTCTTACTAAATTACCAAATACTGAAAAGTGGTTAAAAAAGGAAGATATCAGATAAGTTTTCAAAACATTCATTTCTACCATAAGAATCTATAAAATATCACAGTACCACAATACTGGTTAACATTCTCAACCGAAATACCATTGCTTCATATCACAACAGAAAAGTGTACTTCATATCGCTATATACCATGTTTATTAGGAAATAGCATTATAACTACCATTTAATATTCCATATTAAATATACAATAGCTAACATTCATTAAACTTTCTAAAAACTTGACACTGTTTTATCTAACTTTGACAATGAGATAAGTATTACAACTATCTCCTATTTAAAAGTTCAGAGGTCACACAGGAAAAAAGAGAATCCAAGATTCAAATTTGAGTACCTTCCCCTGAACAAACCTTTTCTGATAAAGGCCAGATACTATTTCAGATGTTGCTGGCCATATACAATCTGTTTCTACTTCTCTTTTTTAAACTCCTTATTTTAAAAAATCATCCTTAGCTCTTGCAGCTCACAAAAACAGATGACTACCTAGATCAGCCTTTCTCAATCAAGCTACTAGAGAAAACTAAGCTCAAATACTAGCAGGCATTTATTGTATGTGAAGAATTTACTTCTCTCCCATACATTCTAAATGGTATTACTTATGTGATCATTGGAAGAATTGATACTCAAATAATCTGTGTTTACCTGCATTCAATATAAGAAACAAACACGAACTACAGCATCTTGGCTATCAGGCAAAAAGGGGTTTGTTTGGTTCAGTTTTAATTGTATTAATAACTCACCAATGCCTACATGGAGAAACATAAACCATACACTGTTGCTCTACAGTTATGTGGTCCCTGTTAAGAATATAGATGACCTAAAAGAGATGGCCTTAAAATATCTTCTGAATCCTCAAAGGCCACCGGGTATTGTTACCTTTTAAAGTCTGACTATGCCCTCCAGGAAAAAACAAATGATAGAAACACTTTGAAAGTTGTATCATTTCAAACCCACAGCTCTAAAGGTCACTGAGATTATTAAAAAGAAATGTGAACTAAAAAGCTACACTCCCTTTAGGGTAAGGTCAGTTTAAGCCAAACAAAGCAAAACCAATACCTGAATGCAAAAAAGCCACTAGCTCCTTAAGGATTTTCAATATTAACAACAAATAAAGCAACATTAAAAAGGAGAAGATAATCACCGTGCTGTGAAACAATGTTTCAGTAAATGACAGACCAGGGTATATAATGTTGGTTCCATAAGATTTTATCACCTATGATATTATAACCATTTTAGTTTCTGTAAGTACACTCTATGATATTCACGAAATGATGAAACTGCCTAACAAAGCATTTCTCAGAAAATATCCCCATTGTAAAACAACATACAACTGAATATGGAGTGCTTAGAATACCATCAAGTTCACAAATCCCAAACCAACGCTTTTTGTAACACACCAGACATGTAAACAGAATCATAAGGATACAGTACTAGTAATTACTTTTCAACTTAGATAACCATTCTAGAAGGTCTCATACAAAATCCTGCCCAGGGCTGGGGATATGGCTCAGTGATGCAGCATTTGCCTGGCATGTATGAGGCCCCGGGTTTGATTTCCCAGTACTCACCCAAAAACAAAAAGGGAAAAAAAAAGGAAAAAAAAATCCTGCCTAGGTTAAAAGCACCTCCAGATACAATTCCTACAGCTTATATGTCAGCACCAGGAGTCATATCATTATGAAAATAACACTGTTTTTCTTAAGGCTATGGAAATACCCATGAGTTACAGCCTCTCTTTGTGTAATTGACAAGTTTCTGACATCTGCTGGTATCCTCACTCTCGGTTCATGACTACAATAAAGTCACAGGGAATAATAAAAGGAAAAGCACCATTACATAGCAGTTTAGAACACAAACTCTGGAACCAAGCTGTGGTAGGTTTAACTTCTAATTCTGCCTTTCCTAGATAGGTGACCTTGGGACAAATTCCTTAATTCCTCTGTTCATCTGTAAAATAGGCATGGGAAGAATAAACTTCATAAGGTTTTTATGAGAATTAAATAAACTAGTATTTGGAAAATTAGGCAAAACACAGCTGTCACAGAGTGAGTGCTGTATACACACAGTAAATGGGAAACTAAAACCTAAACAATACAAAACTTCCACAAATAGCACAGAAATCACATTAAGCTGATGAAGTGAGAACTCACACAGTTACTGAACAAGGGACTGACAATGAAAAGCCCTTCAGGCCAGCTTTCTCATCCCCTTGATTCATAATATCAGTGATATATTCACACATGTACCTACTACATGGAAGATACTCAAAACTGAATTCTTTACCTTCTCCTTCAAACCTGCTCCACCCAAAGTCTCCCCCTTTTTGGTTACTGGCAAATAAATTTTCAGTTGCTTGAATCAAAAGTTTGAATCCTCCTTATTTACTCTTTCTCTCATTTCCACATTAATCCATAGGAAAATTCTGTTGGATCTACTAATCCTCTACTAATCTAACACATTCATAGTCTTAACCACTTCTCCCTTCTCTACTAGCACAAGGATGGAGCAACCTTCATCTCTCACTTGATGGATATAACAACAGCTTCCAACTTATTATCTATGCTAACACTTAGGCTTCCTTACACCCACCACAGCTCCTGGCCTATTTTTAACACAGCTGCTGGTTAGTTTGCTAAAACTAAAGCAGATCACTTTGTGTCACTCTCCTGTTGAAAAGCCTAGAATACAGATGATTTTACTCATAGTAAACTAAAGTAATCACAAATGGGCTGTACAGGTTAAACTTCCCTAATTTGAAAAACAATGCACCAACACAATGCTCAAAAAGTTTTAGATTTGGAGGCATTTCAGATTTTGGATTTTCAGATTAAGGATGTTCAACTGTGGTCTATACAAACGTTCAAAATCCAAAAACTCAGAAATCTGAAGCACAGCTTGTCTCCATCCTTTTGAGATAAAAAACACACGGCCTGTATACCTTACATAATCTACCTCTGTTACTAATTTTCCCCCCCTTGGTACTGAAGATGGAACCCAGTGACAGATAACCACTGAGCCACATTCCCAGCCCTTTGTTATATTTTATTTAGAGACATGGTCTCAGTAAGTTGCTTTAGGGCCTCAACTAAATTGCTGAGGCTTACTTTGAACTCAAAGTCCTCCTGCCTCAGTCTCCTGAGCTGCTAGGATTACTGGCATGCCCCGCTAAATTTACTTTTTGAGAGCAGAATATTCTAAAGGTTGTAGACTTCCTATTTCATCTAGTCAAGAGGCATGTGCTATCTGCCTCTCCTACTTTTAGTGATGCTAAGACTGATAAGGAAATTCAGAATATTAACTTGACCCCACTGTTACAAAGTTCCTCAACATTTTTCATCACCTAAAAATTGTTGCTAATAATATGCCTGGATTCACTACTGTATTATGGGTATAAAATGGTGTCTTCACACTTTCTTCATTTATTAATGGGAATTCTTCAATATGAAGATCAACTTCCCACCATTATCAATTATTTGATTACCTTGAACTACATTTTATGGATTATGGACAGAATAAATGCCTCATTCTCCTCTTTATTTACAAATTTTCAAAAAACCAAGATGACATCCTTGTAACCTCTAAGGGTAAACAGTAAAGTATTCAATTTTTTTTCTTTTTGACATTATTGAGGATTGAATCCAGGGTTTATGGTAAGAACTCCTTATCACTGATGCATGAAAAGCCTCTGATTTTATTGTTAAAGTATCACTGATGTGATAAAGGTTCATATCACTGTTATATTAATAATTAAATTTCCATATTAAGGCAGTGGGAATACCTTTGAGATAACTCTTGGGGTATTTTTTGTTTGTTTTATGGTACTGGGAGTTGAACCCAAGGACACTTGTACCACTGAGCCATATCCCCAGCCCATTTTACTCTGAGACAGGGTCTCCCCGCTTTGTTGCCCAGGCTGGTCTCAAACTTGTGAACCTCCTATCTCAGTCTTTTGAGAATTTAGGATTCCACAGTGTATGCCACCATATCTGGCTCCTGAATTCTTTTGATACTTCCAATTGGGCTGGGATGACACTCAAAATATTTTATCTTACGGTTTAAACTTGCAATTTCTCAAAATTAAAATTAAACATATTTTTATGTTTACTAATCACTTACAATTCTTTGTGAACTACCTATTCATTCCCTTGATCTTATTTTCTAATGGGATGATAACTATTTTTGCTTTCTAAATTTTCATATGCAGCAGAAAGTTAAATACTAATAAAAACTACAACTTTTTAACATTTTTGCTTTTTGTCATATAACATTTAATTTTAAATAATAAAAACAAGCATTTCCTTTATTACTTCTGGGTTAGGATTATAATGTAAAAGATTTTCTTATTTCAGCATGATAGAAAATTATTGCCTATGCCACTTCTACTTCTATGGTTTCTTTTCTTCATAAAACATTTAAATTGCTGACCCAATAAGATGTAATTATCCATTTGTAAGTCTATATTCTACTGCTAGAATTTAGGATCTTCAAAGACACGAACTATTGTACTTACAGTAAGTTATATTCCATGGATGTATAATATGTCACAATACACTCTATTGTCATGTATTATCTAAAAAGAATAAAAAAATAAAAAGAACTATTGTACTCATTTATGTCTCTTGTCTGTGGGTCATGTTTTCAAATACATAGTTTGAGGAAGGCAGTGGTGGTGATGAAGAACTGTAAAACCTGTTTTTTCTGCTCTTAAACTATGGCAACTCAGTCCTACTGAACTACTCACTGCAGGAAAAGGGGCTACACAGGATGAAATTGAGGGAGAAATTGTGTGTTCGGGTTATGCTAGACACTATATATTTTAATATTACACAAAGAGTTAGTACATGTTGTTCTATGCTTATGCAGTGACCTGATATCTCACAACAATTTTAAGAAACAAGAGGTGGAGGTACAGAGAATATGGATGAGAATTCAATTTCCAAGAAGTGATGACTAAATGGAGTTGTAAAAAATAAGTACTGGGCTGGGGATATAGCTCAGTTGGTAGAGTGCTTGCCTCCCAAGCACAAGGTCCTGGGTTCAAACCCCAGCACCACAAAAAACAAAACAAAACAAAACAAAACAAAACAAAACAAAACAAAACAAAAAACCCAAGTATTAAAAAAACTGATGAAGAGTACTCTGCTCTAGTAATGGAGTACAGAATGTACAAAACATATAAAGTGAAATTACATAGTCTGTTTGCCGAGTAACAAGCAGTTTATTATGACTGTTTAGGTCAGTGCTTGGCACAAGAAGTACTATATCAATGCTAGCTGTGTTTCTGCTGATTATTGGGACATGGAGGTAAAATTGTAAGCAGTAAGCTAAAATATGCCTGAAAAGCCATGTTAAAGTCTTAAGATTATGGGGAGCCAATGAAGGAGTTCTGAAAAGATAATGGCACAGTATTTTAAAAAGTGACACTGACAACATGGATCAAAGACTAGATGAAACAAATAGGTAAGAATCACAAAGAATCTTTAATTATGGAGTATGCAGAATAGAACCTTTCATAAACAGAGCTAATCTGCAAATATGCTGCAAGACTACTTAACATATTGATCTCTACTAAAAGGCATCAAGTTTAACAGGAATATAGTTAATGCTTTCCATTTTAGTAAAGACCCACATTCAGTGAAGTAATTAATTTTCAACAAAAGTCTTCCAGGGTCATGAAATGCCCCGAGTCCTCTTTTCCCCAAGCAAGAGAAGTTGATGAAAGCTCATAAAAATCCCTCAAGCGACCACAAAGGTTATTTTCTAATGTCTCCATGATGCTATTTATCCTCCTCCCACCCTTTAATCCTAGAATAATATTTGTCATTATTCACTGAAAAATTAAATCTACACTACTTATCTAACATTGAGTTCACTTAAATATAGAATCAATTTTATACAATGACACGAATTAGGATTAAAATCAGAATATAAGTGGATGCTAACACACAACAAGGGACGAGGGGATTGGATTAGACCATATGGAATGAAGGGGGGACAGGAATAGGAAAGACAGTAGAATGAATCTAACATAACTTTCCTATGTTGTACATACATGAATACAGCACAGTGAATCTCACCATCACGTACGTCCATAAGACTGGGATCCTAATTAGGGTAAGATATACTCCATGATTTTTTTTTTCATTTATTTGTCAATTTATTTTTTTACACTCCATGTTTGTAAATATATGTCAAAATAGACTCTACTGTCATATATAGCTCAAAAGAACAAATAAAAAAGAAAAAATCAGAATATAAATTTCATAAAACTGGATTGCACAAAACAAAAACAATGTACAAACTCAGTAATTCAGGGGACAGATCCTTTCTAAAGAATGTTAGAATGCTTACTTCCTCACCTTTCGAAGTATAACCACTTAAAATTGAAAGTTTAAGCTGGGCACGGTGGCACAACACCTGTAGTCCCAGAGACGGGAGGCTGAGGGAGGATGATCAGAAGTTCAAGGACAACCTTACCCACTCAGCGAGGTCCAAAGCAACTGAGCAAGACCCCGTCTCAAAATAAAAAATAAAAAGGGCTGGGAATGTGGCTCAGTGGTAAAGCACCTCTGGGGTCAATCTCCAATACTGAAAGAAAGAAGGAAAGAAGGAAAGAAGGAAAGAAAGAAAGAAAGTTAGTTTTAAAAAATCTAAATAGCTTAGCTTTTTCCCAAATAGTTTTCCCCCATAAACTTAAGAGAAAGTTTTCAGAAAATGACTACAGCATTTCTTATTGTAAATTGATTTTTATCTCAAAGTAGAAATGGCTTCAAATAATTTCCCTTTCTGCTAAATTCAAACAGGTTTATTAAAAAATACAAATAGCATATATAATGTAATTCCATTTTTATTCCTAGTTTTCTAACCATCCAACCCTCAACCCATCTCTTACCTTTCTGTTCGTCCTTCTGTCTGTGCACTGAGTTGTCTAGAATGCTAATAATGGCAGCTATTTTTGCATAGGAAATTAGGGATGACTCTTTGCTCTCTTCTAATACTATCTATCCTAGAACACTTGGTTTTTTAAAAAAATGTACTATTTTAAAAAAAACCACCTCTTTTTAAAAATATCATCTGAAATCCCATAAATAACTGCCCTGTCCAAAAACAGTTATACAAAAGAACATCTTTCCTGTGATTTGGAAATTCCAAGGCTATTACTGATATAAGGGAGAATTCACTAGAGAATCACTAATTTTTCAGCAATGTTTTTTGTTAGTTTAGTTTGGTCTCAAGAGGCCATCTTTCTGTTTTATTTACAAACATCAATGCCTTTGTACATTGTTGTTAAAACCCTCACCCAGTTCAAGGTCATCTTGATTCTTTGAACACTTATTAAAAAATCTCATAGTAACAGAGGCTAAAACTTAAGCTGCTGATACTAAGAGTACCCCAGCCAGGTCTCTCAGAAATTTCCACAGATGCAGCCATACTTCTGAGACTGCAGCAATGGCACAAGCCACATGTGCCCTAACAATAGAATTCACACCTAATGCCAGCTATGTGGACTATAAGACATGGCTGCCCACAAATGCACTGGTGCACATAAGTTAGCTACAGATTGTGGAACAACGTCTGGAGGGAAAGCTATAAAACTAGTTTAGGGGCAGTTCTCATCTCAAGTTTCTTACTGGGCACTGCGCTTCTATGTGGCATGAACTATTAGAGAATTCAACCAGAAGTTAGTAAACTTGATGGGTAGATGAGTTGAGGATCATGATTCTGTCCTTTGTGGAGTGACAGGTATTGTGACTTGAAAGGGTACCAAATTGTTTCATTTGTTGTTGGTTTATAAGATATACTCCTAAAAGTCATTCCTCTTCCCTACCTACAGTATCATTTCATAATTCAACAATGAATCAACTACCGTAGTAATCTCTTTAGGAAATGTCCAAATAAAAAGCAAACTTTTTCCTATTCTGGTCCTTTTAAAAAAAATTTTTGAGAGAATAAAAGACCCCCACATTATAGGAATTCCTCCATAGGAAACTATTTCTAGCTTTACATTTCTTGAAGAACAAATATCTTAATGCCTTGAACACAACTAACAAACTTTTTAAAAATAACTTTTATAGGAGGTAAAATCTATGCCCAAGTGCCTGACTGTATTTCCAAAGACATGTTATCTCAGACCTTTTGTCTTTCTGTAATATCTCTGATGGCAAGGTGAAAAATACACATGTACCTGATAATTCTTGGATATAGTATGCAACAATCCAGTACAAGCACAAAAAAAGTTCTTTGAAAGATCCTAGAAATAAAATTTGCACTTGAGTATATAAAATTTTGTCCTAGAATCTTTAAAAATGTTTTGAAAAAATTAAAACTTTAAAGTATTTTGAATTCTTAGCTATGGCACAAAACTGGCAGTCAAGAAAAATAAAACCGTAACTTAATTAAGACCTTCCCTGCACATGATCACATATGCCCAGGAATATGATGCCTCAGTTTGAAAAGCCCGGCAATTTCACTAATGTCACTTGCCTCAAGGCAAATGCAGCAGTTTCCTATCTTGGTCCATGGTCCAAATCTGTTCACTGTCATGTACTTAACAGGCTCAGTGCAGTCTAAGGAAACCAATTACTGCTATCAGTTGCAAAGATTTGTCTTGCAATCTAAGTTTCTTCACTCATTCACAGCACTTCTAATATGAATGTAGATCAAGATAAACCACTGCTAATCCCTACTGTGAATCTCTAGCCCGGTTTTTCACTGCTGCAATTCTTAAATTCATGAGCATCTTTGGCTTTAAAACAGAATGAGACTATGGAGGGGGAAGGGGAAGAAAAAGCAACAGGAGATTCATTTTAAGGGACACAAACATGATGGGGGGAATAATTTTACCTTAACAGGAGAAAACTGAAAGTAAGTTTTTGAGCTCAGGTTTAATATTTGTGGAAGATACAACAATTTCAAATACCATTTATTTTTCAAAATTTAAAAAGACTTGATATTAGTCTTTGGGATTCAAATAATCTATAAGATTATTAAGAACTAGAACATATGAACATATTTCATGTGTTATCAGTGAATTTACAACATATGAAAAATGTATTCTGATATGGAAAAGCTGTAATATGTCAGTGCCTACTGTCTCTGGGAAAAGACTTTATTATTATCATGGTTATAGGTTTGTTTGTTTTTTCCACTTCTAATTGTTCCTTCTTCTTATGGTAGAAGTCAAAACTCATGATTAGGAATTTAGGCTCTGAAGTCAGATCCTATACAGATTTAAATATGGGTCTCACCATTCACTAGCTGAGGCTTACTGCTGAGCAGTGAAGGTAAACCTATGTCCTCATAAAGCATACAGTTCAGTGTCACCTAAATATATGCTTGAAAAGGACTGAGATACTAATTTCTATTCATTCAAAAATGAATTCATCTATCCAACAAGTAATAATGGAATACCCACTAAATGCTAAACCCTAATGATATAATACTGAACAAGACAGAAAACAGTTTCTATTATCAAAAGCCTTAATAGTTTATGGAAATACACAATAAAATGGTCAAAAACACATAATTTAAAACCATGAGCCTGAGGGTATAGCTCCTCAATAGAGTGTGCATTTAGCAAATTTAGATCCTGGGTTCTAGTTCAAGCATCCAAAAAAAAAAAGAACAAAAAACAAAACCAAAAAGAAAACCTGTGAAAACACCATGAAAGAAGTGTGTAGTCACAGAAGAACCTTATCTGATATGATGAAACCAGTCTAGGTTCTGTGACAGTTATCTAAAATTATACCTTAATTTTGATCCTATGTTTAGAATTTGTTAGGTTCTCTGACAGTTACCTAAAATTACTCACTCCCTCCTTCCAATGTATCTATTTACTCAGTCAGGGTCTACGCTGCCCAGGCTGACCTAAAACTTGAGATCCTCCTGCCTCAGCTTGCCAAGCACCCAGGACCATAGCTGTGCACCCAGTCCAATGACTATTTTACAAAAAAAGCATGGTGGAAAGTTCAGCATAATAGATACTCAGGCTCACTAAACTGCTGTGTGAACTTAACATAATCTTTACTAAAATTCCAGCAGACTATTTTGAAGAAAGACAAGGTGGGGGACATAGCTCAGTTGGTAGAATGCTTGCCTCACATGCACAAGGCCCTGAGTTCAATCCCCAGTACTGGGGAGGGGGGAGGCAAGATGATTGCAACATTCACGTGTAGAAGACACAAGAGTTAAGATGACTGTCCAAAGTGTTTATTTTAATTATATCTCAAATAAAAAAGGAAAGTTTAAAAAAATCGTTTCTGGGGCTGGAGATACAGCTCAGTTGATAGACAAGCACAAAGCCACAGGTTCAACCCCAGCACTGCAAAACAAAACAAAACAAAACAAAATTGTTTCTGGGGCTAGAATTGTGGCCCAGAATTGTGGCTCAGTGGTATGGCATGTGTGAGGTCCTGGGTTTGATCCTCAGTACCACATATAAAAAAAAAGATTCATTGACAACTAAAAAATATTTTTTAAAAATTGCTTGTTTGATCTTGAAAAAAATCAGAGTAAAAATAACAAAGTACCCATTAAGATCACCTTTACAATTCTCCAATGGGAGTGAATGTATATCTATAAAATAGAAATATCCAGTGCCTAAGTATAACTGTTACTTCTTTCTGTAACATTTTAATAATATACTCAGGGCTCCCCTCTCAATTTCCCGTGTATCAGTTTTCCTGGTTTGTAAAAACTAGTTAACAAATATGCTACAATAAAAAAAAATTGAGCCTTTAATAAAAGCATGTTTAAGTGCATCAAGTAGTCAAAGGGGAATATGAATATTTATATAACTCAGAATTTTTAAAAATTTTTCTTTAGTTGTAGATGGACACAATACCTTTTTTATATGTGTGCTGAGGATCAAACCCAGTGCTTCACACATGCAAGGATAGTACTCAACCACTGAGCCACAACTCGGAATTTATATAAGTTAGAATCCTGAGAAACCAAGGTCTATTTTTTTGTTGTTTTCTGAAAACACACACTGATATCCTATCTAGGAAAAATCCTTTCTATCCTCTATTCTTTTCCTCCTCCTTTCCCTGGTTAGCAAATTCCAACTAATCCACCTACAGCATTCAAAATTTTCTCAGAAATTCTGAATTTGTTACCCCAACCCCCATTCCCCAAAACACACACACACACACACACACACACACACACACAGAACAATGTCTCCTTTCAGAGCTCTCATTTGATTCCTCAGGTAATTAACATCGTTATTTCTCCCATCCATGCAAGCCAGAACAGAGTCTGTTCTACATACAACTATCTCCCTGCCTAATGCCTGATAGCTAGTATAAATGTTCACAGAACACTGACCCCATGAATACATTAAAAAACGCAATCCAGCCAGGCCCAACAGTGTACATCTGTAGTCTGTTATTTGGGAGGCTGAGGTCAAGCCCAGCCTCAGCAACTTACTCCAAAATATAAATGAAAGAGGATATAGCTCAGTGGTAGAGTGCCCTAGGTTCAATTCCCAGTACAACAAATTTAAAAATAAAGTTGAAATTTTTTAAGAAAATGCAATCAAACTGAGTCATCTAAACCAAGATTGTTCCCAAAGCAAACAAGGGTTTTTCCTTGTTTGAAAATCCATTATAAATCAATATACCTTTATTTGACACAGAACATTTTGGATTATGAGTCATTATCTATTTCCTTGTGAACCTGGCTCTCAGAATATAGGACTGACCTCTATGTCATCAGTTTTTACACTTATTCTTCAGCTCTGCTGGTCCCTTCTTAATTGGCACTTTCATCCTTATCACCTTTAATCTCTGCTGTGTATTTTATTAAGTGATTCTCCTTTAATTTCTAAGATGTCAAATATAAATAAATTTAAAAATAATGTTCATAAGCCACTACCAAGGCAATATGTAACGGCATGATCAGCTGTAGAAATGTAACTGCTAGGGACAGGGGGTTTCAGATCAGAATATAAAAGTATATGACTACCAAAAAACCCAGAACAATTCTTCCCAACCTTCAGGAAACAAAATGCTGACACAAAGAATCAAGTGCCAAAAAGAACAGACACAACAGGCAGGTCAGAGACAAAAAGAGTACCATGAAAGGCAGCATCTAGCATTTTATAGAACACACTGAACTGTGCCATTTAGGAGTCAAAGACACTGACAAATGATGACTTCAATTAGGAACATGGCTTCAGCTCAACTGTGGCTAAAAACAATAGAAATGTATTATCCTGCAATTCTGAAGGCTAGAAAGAAGTAATCAAGGTGCTGGCAGGGCCATGCTCCCTCCAAAGGCTCTAGGGAAGAATTCTTTGCCTCTTTCTAGCTCATAGTAGTTGCCAGCAATCCTTGGCTTGAAGCAGTCTAACTCAATGCCAATCTCTGCCTGTCCTCCCTCTGTGTCTGTATCCAAATTTCCTTCTTCTTATAAGGACTGTTGGATTAGGACCTGCCCTACTCTAGTATGACCTCAACTTAACTGAACTGCGTCTATGAGCACCTTATGTCCAGAAAGGGTTGTATTTATAGGTACTAGAGTTAGGACAACATCTTCTGGGGGGAATATGATTCTACTCATAACATAGTTCAAATCAGTCAGTTTCTTCAAAAATTAGACCTAGATTCTTATATGTAATATCTATAGGTTTTTGCCTAACTTATACCCCACTTCTCTTTCTTAAGTGAATAGCATTAAATTTTCCTTTGGGGAAAAAGTTGTTTATTTTGAGGCAGGTTCTCATAAAGTTCCTCAGGCTGGTCTCAAACTTGTGAGCTCAAGTAATTACCTCAGTCTCCCAAGCAGCCGGAACTACAGGCATATGCCATCATGGCAGTCTTTAAGAATTAATTCTCTCTCCCTTCATGCCGTAAGGGTTGGCTAATCTTAAGCCCTTTTTCAAAAGCAGATATCTTTCACTGGTAAAGTCACAGAATCACACTTTACTGGCCAGAATAGGCCACAAGATCCAAGTCTGGCCAATGAGTCCTCCCATCCTTCCAGTTTGGCTGGTATAATAGAGAATGAGACACATTCTTTTCAGGATTTTGAACTTTAAGGATGATAAAAGTCAACGGCCACTGACCATCCTTACCATTCTACTTGCCAAAGAAAGAATCCCAAAGAGGAAAGAAAATGCTCAGAGATGGAGAAAGGAGACATTCTTGATGACCCCGAATTCCTGGATACAGTTGTGTCAGAACCCAGCTTTACTCTCTGGCTTTCCTAGTTCATACACCAACAAAATAATCTTTTGAACTTAAACTAATCTAAGCTGGGTCTGTCAATTATTAAAAGATAGATATAGGCAAAATTCTACAAAATTTCATGTTGTTAAAAACAGGGCCTCAATTCTTTTTTTTTTTTTCCTTTCCAGTTATTTTCTCAAACTTCGCAACAGACAGGAAGAAACAGCGAAGAAAGAGGTGTGCATCTGTGTCCATGTCCATTCCCTACCCATTGGGTCATCTGATATTCAACATTCTAGAATCTAAAAATTACAAATTCATTTATGCTTATTTAATTACAGATCTGTGAGATCCTGGCAGCAAAACATAAACAATAAAAGAAACTCTAAGGTATAAAAACCTAAGCACATATACTCAAAAAGCATTCAAATGCTTTTCCTCAATGACATGCCACATCATCATCATCCTCAAGAGCACTGACGAGCTAATCACTAAAATATTGGCCAGAGTGAGGACAAAGTCATATTGAAATATATTTCTCAGTTATACCACAGTGAGGAAATTCATTATCTCATGCTTTAATATGCATGCCTATTACTGTTCATGATTCATTTGTTTCTATCTTTAGCACACTGCATCACATTCATAATATGTAAGTATCCCTGGACATCTAAAAGCAGCATCAACATATAATACTCACAATACCATCTAAAGGGTGTTGGGCTGGGGATATAACAATGGTAAGAGTGCTTGCTTGCTACTATGTACAAAGGCTGGATTAGATCCCCAGCACCCTCAACAAAAATAAATAAATAAAAACACAAACAAAAAGCACCTCTTCCTTCTTTAGGGACTGCCCACCTCCAACTTTAACAATTTGACTTTGGAAAATCTCTAGCCCTTTCCTTATTCCATTTGCTGGTACTTCAGAAATCCAAGTACAGCAGTCCTCTTAGCCATGGAGATATGTTCTAAGACCCAAATGGATAGCTGAAACTAAAGGGTAGCATTAAACCCTATACACAAGAATTGCATGCTGCAACAGTTGATCAGATAACCAAGCTGGCTATTAAGTGGTTAAAGAGCAGATATTTTATACAGCATGGATATTCCCCAAAAAAGGGATGATTCACATCCTAGGCAGGACAGAGTAGGATAATGGGAGATTTCATTACTACTCAGAAAGGTGCACAATTTAAACTTACAAGTTATTTCTATAATTTTCTATTTAGTATTTCTGCACTGCAGGTAACTGAAATGGTGGAAAGTGAAACTTTAGATAAAGGGGAATATTATAATATACATTTTTTTTTTTTTTTTTTGTACCAGGGATTGAACCCAAGGGCACTTAACCACTGAGTCACATTGGCAGTCCTTTTTTTTTTTTTTTTTGGGTACTGGGGATTGAACTCAGGGGCACTTGATCAGTGAGCCACACCCCCAGCCTTAATTTGTATTTTATTAGAGACAGGGTCTCAGTGAGTTGCTTAGCACCTTACTTCTGCTGAGGCTGGCTTTGAACTGGCGATCCTCCTGCCTCATCCTCCTGAGCTGCTGGAATTACAGGCATACACCACCATGCCCCGCCTGTAGTCCTTTTTAATTTGAGACAGGGTCTCACTAGGTTGCTTAGAGCCTAGTTAGGTTGCTGAGGCTGGCTTCAAACCAGAAATCCTCCTGCTTCAGCCTCCCAAGCTGCTGGGATTACAGACATGTGACACCACACCTGGCTTCTGTCTCTCCTTTCTTTCCTTTTTCTCTTTTCTTTCTCTCTCTCGGGGGTGGGTACTGGACAAGATCTTGCTAAATTGCTGAGACTGCTTTGAATGTCCAATCCTCCTGCCTCGGCCTCTTTAGTTGCTGGGATTACAAGCGTACACCACCACACCCTGATAGAATACACATATTTGGAACAAAAATAGAAGATTACATTTTTAAGTAAACCTAGACAAAATAATGTTTTACCTATTAATTGTTAAGATTTTAGTTGGGGACTGTGGTACATACACACTGAGGCAGGAAGATCACCAGGTTCTGAGGCCAACATTATAGCTCAGCAGCAGTGTGCCCCTGGGTTCAATCCCTAGCACCTTCCCCCCCCCCCAAAAAAAATTCCCATGTTCCAGCCAAGATCTAGGAAAGGATCCTATATTTGAAATTGTATAAATATCTCAATGGTTTTGTTCTTTCACCTTACCAGTGCTTTGAAACACTGCTTTAGCAAGTACTGGTTCTTTCCTACTAAAAAGTTTTCTAAGTAGTCCTAGAGTAAAGGGGCAGATATTGGGGAGTACACACTTTCAACAGTCTAAAATTTCATTATTCTGTAAGTGGCAAGATAATCAGCTGAGAGAGAAGCTGGAGTTCATAGGCACTAAGGGACTGACCAGAAATACATAAAAGAATTTCCAGGGCTGACAGTCCAGCTAACACTGAACACCAAATTTACAGTAGCATCATTCCAAACAACTGGTTAGCCAAATTAAAACAACAGCCACATGATAAGGTTATTATGAAGATTCAATTGCATGTAATAAGTCTGGGGATGCAGCTCAGTGGAAGAGTGCCTGCCTAACAACCGTAAGGCCCTGGGTTCAATCCCTGGAACCACAAAAATGAACAAATAAATTACATGTAGTAACAAATGTAAAACATAATAGCATACTGGAATTTAAAACTTCAACAGTAATAGAAAGGTACAGGGAATGCTTTGGAAATGAACATGTATTCTATTTTATTTCAAAAATATTCTATTTAGACTTTTCATTTACTTAATCATGTTTGTTGACCTGATATCATAACCAACAGAACACTAGTTCACTGGTTCTTTGTTTAATAAAATGTCTTCTGAGACAGAAATAACCAAAATTAAAATGAATACCCACATGTGCAATGTGTGTGTGTAATTTTAATCTCACTTGGTACTCAGAGGTACCTGAATTATTCATTAAAAAAAGGAAAATGCTTGGTAATATAGTGGTGAGACTGTATTTTTGACTTACTAAACTTAGTAGCTCCTCCTCCCATGTTGATCCTAAGGAGGCTCCTTTCTGATATAGTACTAGTCTAGGTGAACCATCCTTTCCCATTTCCCAAGGCCAGAGAATTTGTTTTTTTTCAGTGTCTGCCTATAATAAGCTATTCTTTTTTTGTTCATTTCACAGAGGTACAATTTTTCTAGGAAAAAAAGAACAGTATTAAAAACACCAATAGGCCAACTAAAGTGGCACATGCCAATAATACCAGCCACTTGGACTGAGGCAGGAGTACCACAAGTTCCAAGGCCAGCCTGGGCAACTAAGTAAGAGCCTGTTTCAAAATAAACAATAAAAAGGGCCAGCTCAATGGTAGACTCCCCCTAGATGCAATCCCCAGTACTGTGAAAAAACAAGCAAACAAAACACTAATAGTCAAAACTTTTGATTTCAAGGCATAAAGCAACATAAATGGCATGAGCAAAAAAAGCACAGTTATTTGCTCAAGTACAGTTTTTTTGTTTTTTTTTTTAAGAGCTCCCTTCATGCACCACTGGATCCAAGTGCACAGGAATAATTCTCTCCCCCATCCATCACTCCCCATGTCTCATACAACAGCACAAAGCTTCCCTCAGAGACAGACTCTCCCTACATAGTGGCTGCTTCCCATTTAGAGGCTATTAGCTTTAGCTACCCCAGAGAAAAGAGATCTCTTTTCCAAGAACTCCATCAACCAAAGTCTCAGGGCTGGTCCGTGAACCACTGTGTTCAATGAATGGCCATCAGTCCCAGGAGTACATCTGTCTCATGAAAATGATATGGAACTAAAGGTGGCAGAAATGTTGGCTCTCTAAAGGATCAACAAGAAGCTACTACTACAAAAGGAAAAGATCTTGGGAGAACAAAACAAGATATTCAGTACAGAAGACAATAAAAAACAGACGAAAATTTTCCCCAAAATAAAGACAAACTTTGGGGGAAATTAAAAACACCATTTACATGATTACAACCATGTGAGAGTATCTAAACTCTGAAGTCAGAAAGGCCTAGATTCAAAATCACCAGTTCAGTCACATCTGTGAATTATTAATCTTTCTAAGTCTCCATTCCTTCCTAAGTAAATAAAAAGGATACCATACTCATTGCAGGTTTACTATACAAATTAAATGAGAAAATGTGTTCCTAAGCACATACCTGATGAATACCTTGTCATGAATGTAACGAAAGCTAAAGCTTTCTGAAATAAATTGTAAACGGTCCCAATTCTCCAACCTTTCATGTTATCCAGACCCTTTGACATGTAACTTTATAACACCCTCCCATCAGGACTGCGGGCTCAATGGTGAGATTTGCTTTAGGTCAATGAGATATTAACAGACGATTATACAAGCAGAAACTTTAAAAAGTGCTTCCTTATTTCTGTTTGTTTTATGTACCTCCACCATGCATAACAGGCCCAAGCTATCCTACTAAAGATTGAGAAGCATGGTACAGGGCCTACTTCCTCCAATCACCCCAATTTAAGTGAATTTACATCAACCAATTCACCCCAACATGGAATAATTCCAGTCAAAATCAACAGAACTGACTAGTCAACACACAGCTGACTATATGAGCAAGCCCAGCCCAGATTAGCTGAACCCTAGACTTGTGAGTTCAATAAATACTTCAACTTACATGTCACTCAGGTCTTATGATTGTTTGACATACAACATTATTGTGGCAACAAATAATTGAAACATCATCTTATGGAAAGGTCAAAAGAGAAAATTGTATACTTCCTTTTATGATATTAAAGGTGACTTTAACAATATTAACAATATAAAGCTTATTTCTATTATCATTATAAATGTACTACTCAAGCATATTTTTAAACTGTGAGAAACAGAAGAAGCAATTCTTTATGAAATACTGCATAGCTTAAATTTTTTAAAGTCATGGACAACAGACGAAAAACTAAAAGAGACAAAATGGTCTCCATTATATCAAAATAAAATTCTTATGGAAGCAATGTAAATAATGATGCAAAGAGAGCCCAAGATATTTATTTAAAAAATACCTGATCCTGGTGTGGTGGCACACATCTGTAATCCCAGCAGTTTAGGAGGCTGAGACAGGAAGACCGAGAGTTCAAAGGCAGCTTCAGCAAAAGTGAGGCACTAAGCAACTCAGTGAGCCCTGCCTCTAAATAAAATACACAATAGGGATGGGGGTGTGGCTTAGTGGTCGGGTGCCCCTAAGTTCAACCTCTGGAACCAAAAAATAAAAAATAAAATAAGGCATAAGTTCCTAGCCTAAGGAGAAGAGGGTCAAAGAGAATATTATCTTTTAGATAAGACTGTACATTTGTAGCCATAAGCCTTTGGAAACTGTTTTCATTGGATATGTGGCTTTCTGGTTCTTGCATAAGTCTATTTTAACATGCCAGACTCTATTTCCATAAATACACAGTGAAAGGCTATCCACAGTAAGTATACTCACTAATAAAACCTGGTCACAAGTCTCACAAAGAAAACAGCTTTATCACTAAATGCTGTTTTTCTTTTAAAAAATTATTACAACAAAATTTTAAAAGCTCTCAAAAATTGTTGGAAAATCGTATTATTTTATCCTAATGCACTGTCTTTCCAAAAGAACCAGATCTAGACAATTTAACATTAAGTACCATAAAAATATTACTGCTAAAAATAACCATAAAGCTTCCAATAGGTAAATAAAATTTTATTACACTGACCTCTGAACATTGGTGACATAACAAAATCATTGTTAGAAGATAAATTAGTTTCATTAAACACACAGAAAAATGATGATCTGAAAGGGTTTTTTCAGTAACTCTTACCAAAGACTTATGAACTTCTTAATGTCCATCCATGATTAAAGTATCATTTTATTGTGATTCATAAGTTAAACTTTGCCAAGCTTCCTTACTAGCTAAGTGACAATGTGAATCTCACACGAGATTAGTATTTATATCATTAATCATCCAAGTTAAAAAAGACACATATGAACATAGGAAAACATAAACACCTACCTCTCATTTTTTATTCTTAGTAAAAGCAAGGAGATTCCTATTTTTCTTTTTTTTTTAAACCAGGGATTGACCCCAGGGGCACTTAACAACTGGGCCACATTCCTAACCCTTTTTATTTTTATTTTTTTAGAGACAGAGTCTCACTGAGTTGCTTACGACCTGACTAAGTTGCTGAGACTGACTTTGAATTTGTGATCCTCTGGCTTCAGACTCCTGGATCACTGGGCTTATTGCAGGCATGTACCACCACACCTGGCTCTCCCATTTAATTTTGATGGGAATTTCTCCATATTACCTTTGTCACATCTTCCTGTGCCTGCTAATGAGGCATTATCCCATCTAAGATCAGTGATCCCTGAATTACCAAAACAATATATCATTTTCAAAAATCTGCCAAATCTCATGGCAGGCATGGTGGCAGCATGCCTGTAATACCAGTGGCTTGGGAGTCTGAGGCAGGAAAATCACCAATTCAAAGCTAGCCTCAGCAACTTATTGAGGCCCTAAACTTAGCAAGACCCTGTCTCAAAATTTAAAAATATTAAAACGGGATAGCCAGGCGTGGTAGTGCACATCTGCAATTCCAGCGGCTCTGGAGGCTAAGGCAGAAGGATCTCAGTTCAAAGCCAGCCTGCACAAAAGCAAGGTGCTAAGCAACTCAGTAAGACTGTCTCTAAATAAAATACAAAATAGGGCTGAGGATGTGGCTCAGTGGCCAAGTTCCCCTGAGTTCAACCCTGGTACCACAAACATAGAAAATAATGATGATGATGATGATGACGACGACGACGACGACGACGACGACGATGATAATAATAAATAAATAAATAAATAAATAAATAGGGTTGGGGATATGACTCAGTGGTTAAGCATCCCTGGGTCAGTCGGCAGTACTGAAAAATAAGTAAATAAATAGACACAAATCTCTTCTTAACCCTTCTCAGCAACTTCCCCTACTATCAGACACTTAAAATATTTACTGCCAACTGCACCAAAGGTAAATTACCATTAGGAAGTTTAGAAGAAGGTATTTGGCTAAGATCGAGAAATCCTGAATCTTATTCTCGATCTGCTTGATCCCATTTGCAACACCCTCATCCTTGGATGTTTCTGGTAAAGATATGACCACAGGTACAGGTCAAGTATCTACCCATACTGTTACTACACTGCCTTTGTTATGAACTCCAAAGTGCTCTGTCAACTAGGCTGATTCACAGAGAAGACTTGACAAATCGAAGGCCTAGAATATCACTTGGATATCTTTTGGTGCCTTTCCTCTCCTAAGCCTATGCCCAAATCTCAGCTAATGGGTAAGACTGGGCAGTCTAGCAACATATGACAAATAATTAAGCTAGTAGAAACATTCAGTCTAGAAATCCATTTAGCTATGAATACCATTAACAAAACTTAAAAAGAAAAAATCAACTTAGAAAAAAGATAAATGGACTCTGAACAACTTAAGAGAAGCTGGTAAAACATTCCATTCTATCAGAGAACAGAAAAATGATGTTATTGTTTATGGTAAAATTATGGATAAGAAGAACAATTCTTCATGTAACATAAGCAGGAAAACAATCAGTAATTGGAATCAAACACTGGCAACTTGATGGCACCAAATATAAAATGTTAAAAGAAAGGGGTGCCGGTGCCATGGCACACTCCTATAATCCCAGAAACCAGGGAGGCCGAGGCAAAATCACAAGTTCAACTCTGGGCAACTGGGCAACTTAGCAAGACCCTGTCTCAAAATAAAAAAAAAAAAGAATAAAAAGGGCTTGGGATGTGGCTCAGTAGTTACATTCCCCTGGGTTCAATCCCCAGAACCAAAAATAAATAAACAAACTAACTAAAAATTAGAAAGGGCTAGGCATATAACTAAGTACTAAAACAGAACAAAAAAAGGAAGGAGTATGTATTAATGCTTTAAAGAGCATAGAATTTTGAATTATAATCCCAGGTCTAAAATTCCTTAGATGAATAACCATTAATGAAATCTTTAATCTAACCCTGTTTCTCCACCTATATAAAAAGGTGTTCACATCAAAGGGCTCTTACAGGCACACACTAAATGCTCTGGATATGCTAGGGCTTTGTCTGTTTGGTGGTACTGGGAATCAACCAGGACTTGATGCATGCTAGGCAAGTACTCTGCCACTTAAGTACATCTCCAGCCCTTTTTCATTTTACTTTGAGACAGAATCTTCGTAAGTTGCCCAGGCTGACCTCCAACTTACCATCCTTCTGCCTCAGTATCCCAGGTAGCTGGGATGACAGTTGTGTACCATTACCCCAACTATGCTAGCTTTTAAGAAATATTACTAGAAAACAAGAGCAAAGACTTGTCTTCTCCATATTTAGATAATGTCTCATATATTTCTTTAAATTTGTGAACCACTTGGGATAGGAAGTGGGAAAGAGAAGGTACCAAATAAAAAGTTGCAAAAAAGACTCAATATTAAACACAGTGTCTAGGATTTGCTTCAAAATAATGCAGTGGGAATGACACAAGAATGGCCACTGGTTGATGTAGATGGGTGTTCACAGTACTGCTCTTTCAACTTTTATGTATATCTGAACTTTTCCAAAATGAGATTTCTTTTTAGATTCCCTTCCCTTTAATTGATATGGTTGGACAAGAAAGTTCTAGTATCCTTCCAGCTTTGATAAAGAATGAATACGAACTGTGGGAAAAAAGGTAGAAAACAGAAGTATCAGTGGGTAAAAATAAAAGGCAAATACCTACGAATGACCTAGAAAACAACCTGCACTAACTTGAAGGAAGAAGAGAGAGTATCTAGGTCAAAATCCACAAAATCTGCTGGCTATGAGGTGCCTTAATCCCAGGTCGTGTGTTGCCTTAACCCAGCAACTTGGGAGGCTAAGGAGGGAGGACAGCAAACTCAATGCCAGTCTCAGCAACTTAGCCAGGCCCTAAGCAACTTAGTAATACCCTATCTGAAAAATAAATATAAAAAGGGTTGGGAATGTACCTCAGGGGTATAAAGCACCCCGGGTTCACTCTTGAGTATATACATATTTTTTTAAAAATCCACAAATTCCCATGCATTAGGAAGAATTTTTTTTAAATGTGAAAAATAAGGCAGCATCAAATTGCATGTCTTAACAAATTCAACAATTCCTTCCTGTGGGCTCAGTGGGAGAGTACTCACCTAGTATGCGCAAAGCTCTAGGTTCAATCCCTAGACCCAATCAATCAATCAATCAATAAAGCTTTTTTAATAAACCACTCATTCTAAAAGTATCAGTGGAGCCCGTTACTTAAATCTGATATGAATTCTGTTACCAAATGAAACACATTTCTTTGTGGTAAAATCACATTTTTATAAGTGAGACTTTACCAAATAAGATCCAATACACCTTTACAGAATCTTTTTTTTTTAATTGGTGCATTATAATTACGCAAACATTTATTTACTGATTTATTTTTGCAGTATTGGGGATTGAACTCAGGGGCACTCTTAGCACTGATCAATATCCCTGGCCCTTTTTATTTTAAGACAGGGTCTAAGGTTGCCAAACAGATCCTTTTAGTATTAGTTTCCCTTCCCCTTATATTGTGAGTTTAGAAGAGGCAAAGCATACTTTTACCCTTTGTAAATCCCTAAAAAGTCAACTATTAAAAGAAATGTATCTGATAATCATTTATTAATAATGATAAAATTATTCAGATTTTACGAAAATGAGCTTATCATGAGGTAGTCTTGTTCTTACAACTAAATAATGCATATTAGATAAAATGGATCCTTCAATTATCCTAAATTATACTGATTTCATTGCAATAGGGCACTTAAAACAAATACCAGTTTTACACCTGTAGATTCATTGGCTTACAAGATAATGAATTCAGAAAAATAATTAATTTATATACTAAAATAATTCTTTAACAAAAATAAATTTTAAAATGTGAAATAAAGAGAATAAAGACAAAAATCATTAGAAGCTGTCCATCATTACTGCATAACTTCCCTAACTTGCCCCTCATAATCCATTAAGCAAAGAATTTGTACTCTCAAACCAATTTTGCTACCTACTTTATTTGTCTTTATTTTTTTCTTTTCTTTTTTTTTATTCACACAGTTCATATAATCTTACATATACATAGGGTAATACTGTCTGTCTCAGTCTACTATTTTTCCTCCCCCATCCCCTCCCATCCCATTTTCCTCCACATCATCCATACTTCCTCCATTCTTTCCTATCCCTCCCATAACCACCCCACCCCACCGTTATGTATCAGCATCCACTGATCAGAGAAAACATTCGGCCTTTGGTTTTTTGAGCTTGGCTTATTTCACTTAGCATGATATTCTTCAACTCCACCCATTTACCAGCAAATGCCATAATTTTATTCTTTTTTATGGCTGAGTAATATTCCATTGTGTATATATACCAGTTTATTTATCCATTCTTCAACTGAAGGGCATCTAGGTTGGTTCCACAATCCAGCTACTGTGAATTGAGCAGCTATGAACATAGATGTGGATGTATCCGTATACTTTGCTGATTTTAAGACCTGGAAGCTTAATTTCATCCTTAAGAAATCACTATATCAAGCCAGGCGGGCGCAGTGGCGCACGCCTGTAATCCCAACACTTGGGAGGTTGAGGCAGAAGGATCGTGAGTTCAAAGCCAGCCTCAGCAACTTAGCGAGGCCCTAAGCAACTCAGTGAGACCCTGTATCTAAATAAATACAAAATAGGGCTGGGGATGTGGCTCCGTGGTCAAGTGCCCCTGCATTCAATCCCCAGTACCAAAAAAAAAAAAAAAAGAAAGAAAGAAATCACTATATCTGACACTCTGTGAGAGATCAAACCTAACCAATTCAAAAACAGAGAAACCAAAATAAAAACAAAATTCACAACAACCCTTTGAAACACTATAGTTTAGCAGAAAAGCAAATCCATTAACTGTATAACTTGCCAAATTTCTGGTTTAATGAAGTGCAAATAAGGGGTTAGAGAAGTAAGCTCAGTTAGCAGAGCATTTGCCTAGCATACACAAGGCCCTGGATTCAATCCCCAGAACCATCTAAATAAATATGCCAACGAAACATAATCTTAGATTCCAAAAATACTGTTATTGTATAGAATTTTCTCACTATCCAAATTCTTACTACTCAAACTCAGAAATGAAACAGATTCAAATGTTTGTGATACAGCAATGTAGAGTAAAGGTATTCTTCCCTACCCAAACCCTTATTTATTATCCAAAACTTGGGAATAAAACAGATTTGAATAATGTGGTATATACATTATCTGTGATTTTTAAACTATACGTGTGACACAGAAAGGTAGGAATTTAGTAGATATGGATAGAAGAATGTATCTGTGTTGTTACACAACTCTATAAAATAATTAATAAACAGAACAGATATTTAAACAATCCTTTCTTGAATAATTATGTCACTCTTATCACTCCATTACTATACCCATTATTCCCTTCACAAGATATACTGCAGTTTAGCTTTTCTTACAGTCTATCTGCTTATATGTTGATTTGTAATTGTTTGCAAACTGGGGTATAAAGAGAAAGAAATATTTGTAAGACATATACTGAGGAAGTGTCTAGTATTCAGACTACAAAGAATTCTTACAACCCAATAATAAAAAGTAATAAATAGACCAACTGAAAACCTGGCAAGTTGGGCGTGGTGGCACACGCCTGTAATTCCAGCACTTGGGAGGCTGAGGCAGAAGGATCATGAGTTCAAAGCCAGCCTCAGCAACTTAGCGAGGCCCTTAGCAACTCAGTGAGACCCTGTCTCTAAATAAAATACAAAATAGGGCTGGGGATGTGGCTCAGTGGTGGAGTGCCCCTGGGTTCAATCCCCAGTACAAAAAAAAAAAAAAAAAAAAAAAAGAAAACCTGGCATTTCCCCAGGGCTGGGGATATAGCTCAGTTGGTAAAGTGCTTGCCTCAAAAGTACAAGACCCTGGGTTTAATCCCCAGAACCGCAACAAACAAACAAACAAACAAACAGACATTTCCCCAAAGATGATATATGAATGGTCAACAAATACAAACATGCTAAATGTCACCAGTCATTAGGGAAATACAAGTCAAAATCACAATGAGGTAGCACTTCATACTCACTAGCATAGCTATAATAAGAGAAAGAAAAGGGGGGAATAACAAAGTGTTAGAGAGTATATGGAGAAATTAGGACCCTCACAAAATATTGATAGGAATTTACAGTACTGAAACCGCTTTGGAAAACAGTTAAGCAGTCCCTTGAAAAGTTAAAATAGTCAGGAATATAGCTGAGTGGTTGAGCAGTTGTTTAGCATGCATGAGCCCCTAAATTTAATCCTAATACTGCAAAAAAAAAAAAAAGTTAAAGTTACCATATGATCCAGCAATACCATCCTAAGAATAAACACAAGAGAACTAAAAACAAATGCCCACACAAAAATTTACACAGGTGTTTGCAGAAGCATTATTCATAACAGTGAATAGTTTCCCAAAAATGGAAATAATGAACGGCTACACAAATTGTGGTATGCCCATACAATGAAGCATTATTCTTTCATAAAAGTAATAAAATTGCTGGGGGCTGGGGATATAGCTCAGCTGGTAGAGTGCCTGCCTTGCAAAGCACAAGGTCCTGGGTTCAATTCCCCAGCACCACAAAAAAAAAAAAGTAATAAAATTGCTGAAACACGTTACAATCTTGGATGAACTTTAAAAACAGTATGCTATGTGTAGCAAGTCAAACATAAAAGGCCACTTACAATGATTTCATATACATAAAATACCAGACTAGAAAAATCCACAGAAACAAAGTAGATTAGTGGCTATCAAGAGCTGGGTCATAGGAGTATTGGGAAATGACTGCCTATGGGTATGAAGTGTTCTTAATTAGCCATGATAGATGCACAACTTTGTCAATACAACTAAAAATCATTGAATCATATACTTAAAAAAGGTGAATTTAACAGTATGTGAACTCTATCTCAATTAAAAAATTCAAGACATAGGCATTTTATAATGGAATTATCCCCAAAGCAATGTGCAAATGCATGGAATAGAAAATATATTTTTAAAATATTTGCAGATAGATTAAAAGATAGTTTGTACAGTAGTGATATTAAATTTTTAACTTGAAAGTACAAAAAGTAACAGCTTTGTTATTCCCATCTCATGATCCCACACAACAGATGGACAGACATAAAGGAAGTAAGAACCAAGAGAGAATCAAGAATTCAGAGGCACATCAAAATAAATCAAGCCCACTTGCTTAGCTTTCAGAGCCAGTTTGCAAGCCAGGCAAAAAAACCATCTCATTATTTAATATACACCTTTATTTGTCATACTCCACAGCAGATACTTTTTGACTATTTCCAAATAACCAATTCAACCTGTTAAGGATGAAAATCTGCCAAGACTAAGGGTATTCAAATAATGAATATGCCAATGATTTTATGCAATTCTAAAAATAAATTTTATGCAACAGTCCTTAGGATATAACATCCAAATGAGCTTACTTCAGATACAGTACTGATGTAGATGATAATTGTGTCCCTATCAAGATGGCTTCCAAAGAATCTGTTCATTGTAGAATTCCACAATGGAATTCTTAAAGAGAGCAATGTGACAGAAACTGCAAGTTGCTTAACAAAGTCTCCACTTTTTAACCTGCATCTGAAAATTTTACAACCTAACTTTACAAACCTGTCATCTCCATGCCCTGTACACTAATCACTGACTGCAGTTTAAACCAACAACTCATTGCTGTTCTTTTCCACTTTTGCTCATGCAACTTCTCATGAATGGAATTTCTTTTACATATTCATCAAAATCAAGAAAAGCCAGGTGCAGTGGTGCATGCCCGTAATCCTAGCACTTGGGAGCTGAGGCAGGAGGATTGCGAGTTCAAAGCCAGCCTCAGCAACTTGGCGAGGCCCTAAGCAACTCAGTGAGACCCTTTCTCTAAATAAAATACAAAATAGGGCTGGGGATGTGGCTCAGTGGTGGAGTGCCCCTGGGTTCAATCCCCAGTACCAAAAAAAAAAAAACAAGGAAAAAAAAAAAAAAACAAGCAAAAATTTGCCACCTTCTTCATGAAGCCTTCCTTCACCATCTCAAGAGATCTCTTTCACTTTTCAACATGCCAGAACTTGCCTGTACTATCATACAGCACATTTTCTGCTTTGTACAATAACTGAATATATTATATTTCCTCTAAGGACTAAGAGTTCCTGAAAGTTAGTGCAGTTTCCCCTATATCTTGGCCCACAATACCTGGTAAAAGGTGAATGCTTAACATATACTTAAGTGAACTAAGCACTTATATAACTGCCTTTCATTCCCCAAAACACTAATTCAAGTAGCTAAGTATTAGGCAGGTGCTCAGAAGTGGCAAGTTTCCAGAGACAGCAAATAACCAATTTTCACTTCATAAGAAATTTCATGCCTACTGCATAGCCCCATTAAGACTAAATATTTAGGCTGGGGATATAGCTCAGTTGGTAGAGTGCTTGCCTCACAAGCATAAGGCCCTGGGTTCAATTCCCAGCACTGCAACAACAACAAAAAAAACACTGGGGCTAGAACTGTAGTTCAGTGGTAGAGCGCTTGCCTGGCATGTGTGATCCTCAGCACCACACAAAAATAAACAAATAAAATAAAGATACTGTGTCCATCTACAAATAAAAAATATTAAAAAAAGACTAAAAATTGCCATTCAAATGCTTCCTAAAATTGCCCCAGTTATAAGTACATTTGAAGGAATCGGAATAACGTGAAATATCTTTATATAAGTCAAAAAGATTGATCCTGTTGTTTTTTTTAGACAAGCTAAAGCTAATTAAGCTAACATCACAACTTTCCCCACACTTGGAAAAGTTTGAGGATGAGGAGCATTCAAGCAATAGGTTATATCACATCAGACAGCAGAGAAAGCCTAGATCTTCCTGGAATCTAGTAGGTAATATTAGTCCCAGAGGACGCCCTCAATAATCACCTCATAACCAAATATCCATGTTGATCATAATCACCATGTGAACCCAATTAGCACTTCTAATCTAAAATGCTCAAAAAGGCTTGGATTTTGGCATACTTCAGATTTTCTGATTAGGGATGCTCAACCAGTAAAATCTATGCAAATATTCCAAAATCTGAAAAATATTGAAATCTGAAACACTTCTGACCCCAAGCGCTTCAGATAAGGGATAATCATATTCAACCTACACTAATTCCAGTTCAACTAAACAATCTGGAATCAACAACTAATCCTCCACCAACATAAACTTGTCCTCTCACACCCCCCAGCAGAAAGGAAAATTAGATTTTGGAAATGATTAAGAATTCATTTTTAGCCAGGAGCAGTGGTGCACACCTGTAATCCCAGAGATTCAGGAGACTGAGGTAAGAGAATCTCAAAATTCGAAGCACTTTCAGCAACTCAGTGAGGCCCTAAGCAACCTAGCAAGACCCTGTCTCAAAATAAAAAAAATAAAAAGGGAGGACTGGGGATGTGGCTCAGTGGTTAAGAACCTCTGGATTCAATTCCCAATACCCCCCCCCCAAAATTCATTTTTAATCCAAAGACTGTTATAAATTAAATATCATTTAGGAACTAAATGATCCCAACATTTAAAATAACCAGCCAAGAGAATCAGATAAAGATTAACTATTTCAGATTCAATCCCATTAAAATAAAAGAGAAATTATTACATCTGATAGTAAACAACACACTTGACCTTCTGGACCACAAAAGGATCACTGCCAGCCCTTTTAAATATAAACTTAACTGATTTACTTAGAATACTCAAAGAACAAAATTTCATATAATAGAGAAAATATGAGGCCCAACTGACTTCAGTTAAGAGTCTCTCAATACATATTTAGTACTCAGACTAATATACCACACTGCACTTTGGACTCCAAAACCTCCTCAACTCTACCTGGGAAGTGGAAATTTGGGAATTAACAGTATACTTTAACAAAACTGATTACCAGATTAAAACACTCCTTCAAAAACAAAGAATCTAATTTTGCTATTCAATTGAAACATTTAGAGGGATTTTATAAGTCATCAAACAAAACAACAAAACACTGTCAAGCAGCAGTAACTAACCACTAATGTTAGCAATGACAGACTTTTTTAAAGTGGGGGAGGGGCGCCGGAGGCAGAAGGTTTTAAAGCAAACAATTAGAATTAGATAAACAACTCATTAAAACCATCTATACTAAGGCAACAATAAGAAATCTACAGGATTACAGTCTTCAATTTCATAAACTTTTAAAACTAAAAGGCCCTACTGAACAGAACCACTTAGAAAAGTGAAACAAACACTACAAAACTACATGTTCTTCAAAATAATTTTAACATTTTATACTAACCCACAACTCGGAAAATGCAGTAATTTTATGTTTCTCAAAATCTTCTACATAATTATTATCTGATAGTGACAAACGACACATAAATCATAAGTGCTTAAGCCAATTTAACATTTTAGCAAATACACGACAGGTTTGAAAGAATAAAACAAGCAGAGACAGCACAGTAAATGAGAACTGATAGCCAAAAGGCAGTGTATTTCCTGGAGGGCAGAGATAGGCTTGGATTGGCAGGAGGGGGATTTTTAACATATGTTCACAAGACAAATCATACCAAAAAAAGCTGTTCATGCCTTTCTTATTTACACAGGCATGTATTTTAAAATGTACTTTTAACCTTTGGACAACCAAAGTGATATCAGCATTGTCACCTACATAAATTTTGTTACAGAATAAATCCTTAACGAAATTCACATTATACATTTCCACAATGAAACACTACAGAAACGTAAAGGTTTATATTCTCTAAGTAAAAGATATCTTATTTTTCACTTGTTTAAAGTTTCAGTTTTGCTTTTTAATCTATTATAGAAAACCATCCCTTGTGGGACATTGTAAAGGGCAGACCCTCCTGTCAAGCCAGAAGGCTCAAACACAAAGACTAAGCTAACCAAGTGCTGTAATTCTTCCAAACTGAGCCTCTCCACACCCCCTCCACCCTTCCCCCCAACAGATATGTCTATTAAATCAGTGTCTGTTCTCCCCCTCGCACAACAAAGAGAACTTCTCACCGCATGAAATTGCCGCTGAATGGACACCAGAAAGCAGGATTTGCATAATTCCTTCCAACGAAACCCCGTCGGGAAGGAGGGTATGAGGGGCCCAAGCGAATGGACAGAATCGCCCAGATTCTGTTGGGGAAAAACTGGTTCCCAAGAATATTCTTCACGGGGTGGGGGTGCTGAAATTCTGGGCCTCCCCAAGGGCTGGGCGTGGGGGACAGAGGACGATGAGAGGGCATTTCCCCACACATCAGCAGCACCGAGGCAAAGACAGGGAAATAACAATGCTGAGGACAGGAGAGTCAAGACACAAGGATGGACTGGGGCTAGGGGGCGGCGGGCGGAGCGGAGACACCACACGGGCCACTTACTTTTTGGAGGGGGGTTAAATATATGAGTTAAGCCCTTATGGTCCCGCCGGCCGCCGCACAGAGGGAAACGGGACCTTGGGAGAGAAAAACAGACAAAACACACAGTGTGAGAGGCGCAGCTCGGCCGCCCGGCCCCTCCCGGGGCGCCCCCGTCCACACTCCCTCCGGCCCGCGGGGAAAACGCCACCCGGGGGCCGCCGAGGACCGGGAGGCTGGAGGGTGGGGGCCGACGAGGCATTCCGCGAGGTGGCGGCTCCGGCCAGTCCCGGCGGGACAGAAGCGACCCCCGCCCGGCTCCTCCGGTGGAGTCGGACCCACCCCCTCCTCCCCGCCGCGCACACGCCAAACACAAATACGCACACACCGACCCGTGCGTCCAGGACTAACTCCCCGGCCGCCGCCGCCCGCGGAGGAAGTGCAGCCGCTGCCCCCCGCGGCCATGACACCCCACTTGGCTCGGTCAGGCGGACCCCGGGCCTGTGACAGCTCCGGCTCCCTCCGCCCCCATCTCCACCTCACGCCTCACACACGCCGAGCGCCCGGCGCCCGCCCGCCGCCCACTGCGCGTGCCCGCAGGAACGGGGGCGCGCCACCGCGCGTGGGGGAGGGGCGCGGGGAGGAGAGCGGGGGCGGGGACCCAGCACCCCGCGCCCCCCCGCCCTCACGCCACCCCCGTACAAGGGCAGTCGGGGGGGGGGGGGAGCCAAACTCCACAATAAACCGGCGGCGGCGCCCGGCGGGGAGGAGAAGGGGCGCGCGCACCAAGAGCCCGCCCCGGGAGGCGCGCGAGGGGAGGGGCCGGCGCGCGCCCGGGCCAAGCGGGAGAGCCCGCCCGGAGGTCGCGCGCGCTCGCACTCCGGGGGGTGGGGGAGGGGGCGCCCGAGCCCAAGAGGGCGGGCGGGCCGGAGCAGCGCCGCCTCTGCCCCGGCTCCCTCCCTCGTCCGGGGCGGCCGGCGACGGGGAGGCTCGAGGGCCGGAGGCGGCCGGAGGAGGGTCTCACCTACACAGTGAATAAGCTTGTGGCGCCACGAGTCCAGTTCTTGCCGAAAGCCGCGTCTCTCAACGGAGCATTGCTGCCGCCTACACACCCTCGCCATCTTCTGCCGCCCGCCCGGCCCTGCCTCCGCCGCGGCCCCGCGCACGCCCAGCCGCGTCGCCCGGGGCCGCGCACGCACCCGCGGTCTGGGCGTCGCGCCTCCCGCCGGGGGCGGCGCGGGGGCAGGGTCGGCCTCACCTCCCGGTGGCCCCAGGGCTGCCTGCGCCCGCGCGCCCGCCGGGCCGCGTCCCCGCCCGTCCGGTTGCGTCCCGCAGTCCGCTGCTGTGTCCGCCGCCGCCTTGGGCCGCCTGGAACACCACCTTCCCACGGCCGGAGTTCAGCCCCGCGCCACCCTCGCTCTGTCCCCCAAGGCCACGGCTGCCCCTTCCTTCCCTGGGGCTTTTTGTATTTAAACCAGCCCCATTTATCACTTACAACCTGCCTATCGCCCGACACCAACTGTTGCAAGTTCCGTACAACTGTTTCCCTGAACTTCTCGGTCGAAACTGCTTCTCCCAGGAGCCTGTTTAAGCTGCAGAAATAATAAATGCCCGGATGCCAGAGGAGGCACTGAGCGCTAAGGTTTTCAAAGGTTAAATGGGTACATGATATTTATATTATTTTAAGACAGCCAAAATTCTTAAACACAGTAAAAAAAAGTGGAAATCAAGTTTATTAAGTTAAAAATAACCCAAGAGGTTTCTACTAGCAAGTTTGATCATACGTAAGGTTCTCAAAGAGGTGTAGAGAACTGCTAAAATAAAGATGAATTTCAAAAGTAGACTTAAGAGTACTTAAAGCAGACTTTTGGAAAATGTCCTAATTTTGGATTTCGTAAAAAGACTCAAATATTTTCGATCAGAAAGAATTTCCAGGTGCCTCCTGGAATAAGTAAATCACCCTGCACAGGGCACTATTTGTTCTATGTAAACATAATGCTGGTCTTAGTTACTTATTTGAGAGAGAGAAAAATGTGGGAGAACTATCAGAAAAGGGATGAGGTCGGGAGCAGAAAATATCCCCCCCACACACACGCGCACACAAAAACAGAAAGAGATCTCTCTATACCAATAGCTCTAGTACCCTAGGATTCTGACCTTTACAGTTTAAGATGAAGGACAGTACATTCCTGCTTTTAGATATTTAAATTTAAATTTGAAGACTTAATTGCTGTAGTGCAGTAAAGAAAATCTTAAATACTTGACGACAAGGATCCCATTGATGTATTGATTTACATCTTTTAAGAGGTAGTTTTTCCGGTTGTCTGAACCAGGCACTTGTGGAACGTGTCTGTATCCATAATATGTGGATAGGGTGGGCCTCTGTTGAGTAGGAGTGGTTTGAGCAGTATGGATAGAGGGCACCTTTGTCCCCCTCCTCCCATCTTAAAAACAATGATCTTTGACCAATTCTCTAAAGTCTACAATCTTTCATTGGTTTAAGACTACTGCTAAATGAACATGCTTTTAGGTCAAAAAGTTTCTGTGTACTTAATATTATCATCAGTGATGAAGGAACAGGAAGAACATAATATAAACAATTACTTGTGATGGCAAGACATCTTGTATCACCAACCCGAAACTTCCTATCTTCACCGGTAGATGGTAGGTTTGAGTCTTTTGTAGCTTTCAAGCAAGTTTCTGTAGTGGTTGGAAGAACTTTGTATCAGAAAGTTTTAACGTAAATAGTGTGGAACTCTTAAAGAGAATTACTGATGAATGTATACTTTTCACTCACCCCACCTAATTTTCTTAAAAACGATCAAACCAAGGGTAATAATTCATCTACATAATCTCTTAAAGAGTCTCAAATGTAGCAGATTCAGAGAATTCTAGAGGCTTCAGAGATAAGTATGATGCCCTCATTTGAGATATGGAATTGGAAGTCCTGACAAATAAGGTGATTTGACCAAGGGTAAATAGTTGCTAGGTACAGAGAGGGCAAAAAAGTCAGGAGACAAGTTCCAGTTCCCAACTTAATGCTATCACCATTATTCTACTTTGAATCTCAATTTCTGCTTCATTAATTTTAACTTGGGAATCAACATATAGTTATCTCCTCACAAAGGCCTATTTGGAAGACAGAATGGTGGGTGGCAATAATAACTATCATTTATTGAGTATCTACCACATTTTTAGCATTGCAGCATTATTTCATTCTCTCTAAATAGCAGTGTTATGAAGTAGGTAATATTTTACCACATTTTCCAATAAAAGGACTCAAGACTCAGAGGAGGCATTAAAGACATCTGTCCAGGGCTGGTGTGTAGCTCAGTGGCAGAGCACTCAGTGGTAGAGCACATGTGAGGCACTGTGCTTGATCCTGAGTCCTGCATATAAATAAATAAAATGAAGGTATTGTGTCTATCTATAACTAAATTTTTTTTAAAACAGACATCTGCCCAAGGTCATATAGCTACCAAATGGCAAGACCAGAATTCTAAAAGATCCCCATGACTCCAACTCCCTCTAATTGTCCTGCTAGTAAGTAGAAGCAGGACTCTGCAAGTTGGAGGATTCATTTAATTCCATATGAGATGATCCATATGTGGTTGAGCAGTTGAACAAGCATTCTTAGTTTCTATCAAATGTCAGGTGGTATCCTAGGCATTGAGATTACCCAGATAGATAATAAGACATGATTTCAGATTTCTATTTATTTTGGTTTCCCTGGAAGAGGGGCTGGTCTGTAAACTCTTTACCATTCTGGGAAAGGTTAAGCAATAAAACACAGCAGTAAAGAAAATAGGGTCTGGAGACAGAGTTTGATTGCAATCCTGGTTGTATCTGTTCATGGCTGTGTGGTCTTGACAAATTAGCTTTTCTGGTCATCAATTTTCTCAAGTGGAAAAGAGGATGATAAAAGTCTACAAGAAGGAGTTTGTGTGAAGGCGAAATGAAACAATTCATGTAGAGTCACTGACATATTGTTAGCATGAAAAGAGCACCAGGTCCCACGATTAGGCCTTGCTAAGCTCCTATGTGCTTTTCCAGTCTGCAGGATGACAGGAAATAAGGTGCCTATGCAGTTTGGAGTCCATCTGTGAGAGTATGAAGGAATGACCGTAGTGATCTGAGCCGGGTTCTGTGGTTCTCACAGTGGCTCCAGATGATAAGAAGGAATGGAACACAGACAAAGATTACCTCAGAGAAGGAAAGTAAATTCTCTCTTTCCATGGACTGGGTTTGTCAGTAGTACATCAACTAGAACCTTGTGACTGATTAGTTCGAAATGTCATGTAGTGGGGCAATGGCCAACAATAAATTGGAGAATTAAATGTATTGGAGTCTTCTAAGAAGAAAACACATCTTGGAAGATTTTTTAAAACAGTCAACTTCTAATAAATTCCAAGAAGTAACTGATACTTCTGAAGCATTCATGGATTGTGTCATTTATTCCTAACAATAACCCAATCAATTATCCCCATTTTATAACAAAGCACTGAGAGGTGAAATAATTTGCCCAAGGTCACACAGGTTGTGGTAGATTTGCATTCATATGCAGGCAATGGAGCTATGGAGCCATGACACTTCTTTGTCTCCAGTGCTGGTAGGGGAAGTGAGACCTAAAATGAGAAACAGAAGGGAAGCCATGTCAGTTGGTGGTTTGGCCTTTTTGAGGAACTACTCATGTAGGGGCTCTTTTTTGTTCAGTGAAAGCACAGTTCCTCTCTACTCTGCCTGAGTGCCACTGCCCTAAAAGATATCATGGCTTTGGGCTGGGGTTGTAACTCAGTAGTAGAGTGCTTCCCTAGCCTATGTGAGGCACTGGGTTTGATTCTCAGCACCACATATAAATAAAGAAAATAAAGGTCTATCAACAACTAAAGAAATATTTTACAAAAAGATATCATGGCTTCATGTTGTATGGGTATAAAACTGATTTTTACAGTTTTATTAGGATATATTTCATAAACCATAAAATTCTTCCATTTACTCACTTCAGTAGTTTTTAGTATACTCACGGAGTTGTGCAGTCATCACCACAATCACTTGTAGAGCATTTTCTTCACTCCAAAAAGAAACCCCATATCTCTTATCAGCTGCTCACCCTTCTCTAGCTACAACTAACTCACTCTCTTCTATTTCTTGTGAATTTTCTTATTCTGAATATTACATATAAATGGAATCAATATGTGGTCTTTTGTGACAAGCAACTTTTCACTTTGCATAATGTTTTTGAGGTTCATCATGTTGTAGAACGTGTTGTGTTTACTTTTCATTGTCAAATACTATTTCATTGTAATGAATACATGACACACTTCATTTATCCATTTGAGTCAATGGCTATTAGTTACCATGAATAATGCTGCTACAATATTTATGTACAAATTTTTATGTAGACTTGTTTTTGTATTCATTTTGAAAATGAATATGAATGTTTCATATTTATCTTTAAATAATTTCAAATGACAGAAAAGTTACAAGAACTCTCATGTCCCCTTCACTCAGATTCTCTAGTTTTTAGCATTTTACATCTGCTTTCTCTCTCCCTATCTGTATCTATATGATTTTGTTGTTCTAATCTCAAGTTCTTTTGAACAATCTGAAAGAAACTATAAACTCTATGCCCCATCACCCTAAATATTCAGTGTGTATATCCACAAAATAGACACTCTCCTGTATAACCTCCAAAATCAGCATTGATACAACAGATCCTGTTAACGTTTCACTCAACTATGTCTCAACTAATCCTAAATTCTCTCCAGGTACTTACATTGAATTTAGTTGTCACATACTCCCAATTCTTCAAACTGGAAAAGTTTCAGGATTGGACACACAGCTCAGAGGTAGAACACTTGCCTAGTACATGCAGGGCCCTTGGTTCAACCCCTAGGACTGCAAAAACAAACAGAAGAACAAACAAACAAAACTGGAAAAGTTCCTTGGTCTTGTCTTATCTTTCAGGATCTTGAGAGTTTTTAAACAGCATATTAATTCTATACAATGATCTTTAACTGGATCCATTCAGTGCTTGCTTATGATTAGCTCAGCTATGCATTTTGGCAGGAAAACCACAGAAAAGAGACTGGGCTCTTGTCAGGAGGTGTATGGTGTTAATTTTTGACACCACTGTGATGAGAATTCTGCTAATCTGGTGAAGCGGTTTTCTCACTGTAAGAATCACTATTTTTTTCTTTTGTACTTTTGTCCCTATATCTACATATATCTTTAAACATTAAAAACTGTGAGTTCACACTAACACATTGTTTTAGTCAGCTTTTTCACTGCTGTGACTAAATGACCAGACCAGCACAACTGTAAAGGGGGAAGGGTTTATTTGAGGGTTCATGGTTTCAGAGGTCCTAGTCCATAGAAGGCCAGCTCCATTCCTCAGGGCTCAAGCTGAGGCTGAACATCAAGGCGGAAGAGTATGGCAGAGGGCAACAGCTCACATCATCAGGAAGCAGAGAGAGACTCCACCATCCAAATACAAAATGTATACCCCATAGCCGCATCCCAATTCCCACTTCCTCTAGCCACACCCTTCCACTTCAATTAATCCCATCAGAGATTGATTCACTGATTGGATTAAGACTCTTACAACCCAATCATTTCTCCTCTGAGCCTTCCTGCATTGTCTCACATGTGAGCTTTTGAAGGACACCTCACATCCAAACCATAACACACACTGAATTCCAATTTGCAGACTTTCTTTACTCCATGTTTTTAAATCCCCTTCTGACACTGAGAAACCAGGCTCTCAAATATATACTTGTATTTATATTTACTTCAGTATACTTATTTGCTTGATTTCCCTATATGTAAGTCTCCTAACCACACATAACCCACTCCTATAGCTCCTTCCTTGATGTGTCATCTATTTGGCCACCATCCAAAAGTCATCTTTTTGGCACACCACTACCTAGAGGATGTCAATTTTTCCCACACTGAACAATAATGCATTCTGTGCTATTCCAACCAAAATTCCAACAAGAACTTGAGAAACCTAAAATTTTCGAAGAAAAGTAAAGGTCTATGAAGAATTGTGTCAATTTTTTAAAAGAGTAAAGACAGGTATATAAGACACAGAAATGTGCTGCTAAGATCCTCTTTCAAGGAAGAACTTGCCACCTACCTGCAGGGAATGGGGCCAGTACATGCCTCCAGTTGTCAGCTGCTTCAGCATCAGTCTCAGCTGCTGAGAACACTCTTGCCCAAGGAATTCTAGAGCTTCCAGGATGTGGTGACTGAGAGTAGACCTGGCCATTCAGCCTAATGCAGAACTCTGATGATTAACACCTGCTCTAGAATGCTTCTCTATGTTGACTAAGGCTTTGTCAACCTGCATCTTAGTTCAACAACTTTCTCTGCCCAATTCTGCTTCTACCTTTCTCTTTCATGGGCACCAGACCCTAAGAACACTTGGTTCCTGTGATGGTTAATTTTATGTATCCACTTGACTGTGTAGGGGAATGCTCAGATATTTGGTTAAACCTCATATCAGGGAGTGTTTCTGAAAGTAGTTAGCATTTGAATGGTGAACTAAGTAAAGCAGCTGTCTTCCCCAATGTGGGTGGGCATCATGCACTCTATTGAGGGCTTAAATAAAACAAAATGTAAAGGAAAGTTGAATTTATTGTCTTCCTGACTGCTTAAGCTGGAAAATTGATCCCCTGCCCTCAGCACTCTTGGTTCTCAGGCTTTCATACCCAAATTGTAAGGTATACCATTGACTCAGGCTTTCCAGTTGCACACCACTGGCTTTTCTTGGGGGTCCAGATTGCAGATGCCAGATTTTATGTCTTTTCACCCTCCATAATCACATGAGCCAATTCCTTATAATAAATCTCATTCTGGACCTTTATAGCCTATGGTGCTATTTCTCTGGAGAACCCTGACTAACATGCATCCCAAAGTCCACTCCAACTTCTGTTTCCAGACAAGGAGGAATTCATTCCACTGGGTGTTATGATACAAAGTCATAGCAATAAAGTTATCATGGTACTAACATAGGAAGAGGGAGACAAGGAGAATAACATCTCTGTGACTTTATTGTGGGAACATTATAAACTAGACACCCCAAAAGCATGAACCATATATGTATAAAAGAATTTTATTGCATCAAAGATGGTCTATAGGGCTGGGGATATAGCTCAGTTGGTAGAGTCCTTGCCTCGCAAGCACAAGGCCCTGGGTTCAATCCCCAGCACCGGGGAAAAAAAACAAAAACAAAAACAAAAACAAAAAACAAAGATGGTCTATAAAGGACATTATAGATTCAAACGCTTGATAGACTGGGAGAAAATATTTTCAATCTAACACCAGCAAGAAATTAATATCTAAAATATACAAGCAAATAGTTCAAATCAAGAAAAATATGGGCAATCCAACCAAAAAAAATGGAAAAGATCATAATCAGGAGATATAAGAATGAGAAAAATCACATGGCCCACAAGTGTATGAAGAAAGGCTGTTTCACTAGAAATCAAAGAAAACACAATAAAACTACAAAGTGAATCCAAAAGTTGGCAAGGTCACTCAGAAGCAGAAATCCTTATGTGAGAGTATAAATGAGTGCTGCTACCATGGGAACAATTATCTATACAGGTGTCTGTAGCTTCTGTGATCCAGAGTCTTAGATCCAGAGACACGACTATAAGTACTTTTGGTTCAGAGGAAGTCAAGGTTCGACTTTCTTTGGTGCTCTGGAATCCAGATTCATCCACCACTAGTTGCCGCCACCATGCCTCCCAAGTTCAACTCCAATGAGATCAAAGTCGTGTGCCTGAGGTGCACCAGTGGCAAGGTTGGCGCCACATCTGCCCTGGCCCCCAAGATCGGCTCCCTGGGTCTGTATCCAAAAAAGGTTAGAGATGACATTGCAAAGCAACTGGCTATTAGAAGGGTCTGAGAATCACAGTGAAACTGACCATTCAGAACAGATAGGCCCAGATCGAAGTGGTACCTTCTACCTCTGCCCTTGTCATAAAAACCCTCGAGGAGCCACCAAACGACAGAAAGAAACAGAAAAACATTAGACACAGTGGAAATATCACTTTCGATGAAATTGTCAACATTGCCTGACAGATGCATCATCGATCTTTAGCTAGAGAACTTTCTGGAACCATTAAGGAGATTCTGGGGACTGCCCAGTCTGTGGGCTATAATGTCAATGGCTGCCACCCTTATGACATCATAGATGGCATCAGTGGAGTGCCCAGCTAGTTAAGAAGTACATGGGAAAATATTTTAATAAAGGATCATCTGACAATCAAAAAAAAAAAAAGATTATAAGTGACAGTAGTCTATTAGGGAGATGTTCCCAGGAAACCTCAATAGAGAGTGAGGAAGTGCAACAAGGAAGAGAAAGAAGGCAATTAGGGGTGCATTATTAAACAAATTACTAATGTGGGCACTAGAGTTTATCTCTCTGGGTAACTGAAAGACAATGTAGAATACATGCTTCAGATGAACCCACTGAAAGGGGAGAGAGCTGGGGTATTTACACAGAGAGCCCCTCAGTCATTGGGTGAGAGCTACTCTGAGTCCAAGGAAAGGATTAATTTCCCAGCACTTGTGCAAGACTTGTTCATAGGCAGAACAGTTCCAGAGATGCAGATACTGGTAGATGGAAACCTTGAGCGGCTCTATAGCAAAATGGTGAGGTCCAAGGGCCTGAGTTGCTACATATGTTACACCAGTAATCCCACTTCTTATGTATAATCCCAGTCTCAATCCAGTTCATAAGAAGACGCTAGTCATGTATGAGGGTGCTAATTATAGCAGTGTTTGTACTGGTTGGGGCCAAAGGCAACCTAGGTTGGGTAGAAGCTGCTACATTCACTGACTCCTGTTTTCTTCTCTTGCCACATTGGTAGACTACATGGATTACATGGAGATCTATGGCCAAATTCTGGCCATTGGAGTGCCAGTATGAGTGAGGTATGCCATTCCAGGCCTGATCTCAAACAAACCAAACTTTCACATAATTCTTCTACCTCTCTTTTTCCCATTCACTAGTCAAGGCAGAGGGTAACACTTTTCCTGACTCTCCACCATTCTGCCTTGGACTGTTACCTGAGCATGAAACAAATTTTCATTGTTTTCAACCACTGACACATAAGAATTTTTACATAATTAATCCACTCCATGACTATGCTAGGGAAATAACTTAAAATGTGGTGTGCTATGGTTCAGGTATTAGGTGTCCCCCAAAAGTTCATATGTAAGACAATACAAGAAAGTTTAGAGGTGAAATGATTGGGTCATGAGAAGTTTAGCCTAATCAGTGCATTAATCCCCTGATAGTGGATTAATCCCCTGGATGTTAACTGTAGGCAAGTAGGGTGTGGCTGGAGGAGGTGGGTCACTAGAGCTTGACTTTGGGGTTTATATGTCCCTGGTGAGAGGAGAACTCTTTCTGCTTCCTGGTGTGATGCCCTGGGCTGTTTTCCACCTCCGTGCTGTTCTGCCTCACCTTCTAGGGCATTGAAGAATGAAGCCAGCCATCTATGGAAAGAGACCTTTGAAACCGTAAGCTCCAAAATTTTTCCTCCTCTAAAATTGTCAGGTCTTTTGATCTCAGCAGTGGAAAATTTGCCTAAAACATGTGGAAGTGTCATATGGAATATACTACATAACACTAGAAGAAATGAACTAAATTGGCCTGGGTTGTAGCTCAATGGTAGAGCACTTGCCTCATATGTGTGAGGCACTGAGTTTGATCCTCAGCATCACATAGAAATAAAAAAAATAAAGATATTGTGTCCATCTACAATTAAAAACAATTTTAAAATGAACTAAATGCACATATGTGAATATGAATAATTAAAAAAATTTTTGAGTTAGAAACATTTTTTAAAAACTCTGTTTTATAATATAAACATATCCAAGAACATGTATTAAGAACACTGGCCTGATAGTCTATCTTTGGGGGAGCAGTTGGAGAAGAAAAGTGGCAATGAGGAAAAAGGGAGGGGAGGTTAAAATAAGAAAGAAAACAGAAACAAAAAGATCCCTTTTATAGAGCAATAATAATGCATATCATAAATTGAGTAATACAATTAATTATATATCTGAGTTTTGTTGGTGGTGGTGGTGTTGTTTTGGGTACTGGGAATTGAACCCAGAGATGCTTTACTACTGAGCCAATGGGGCTATTCCTGCAGCCCACTGAGCCTTTACCACTAAATTGCATAGTGCCTCACTAAGTTGCTGAGGCTGGCCTCAGACTCACCATCCTCCTGCCTCCACTTCCCAAGTCACTGGAATTACAGGCATGTGCCATGGCACCCGACTATACCTGAGATTTTAAAAAATATATTATTTTCAGCTAATTAATAACAATTCTTTTCATTCAGACTCCTCTAATTACTTCACAAGTAATGATAAAGCATCTCTATTTGCTTGAAAATATATTATTTCCCTTCCTCTTTTGCCATAATGGCTTTGTTCAATCAGGAAGCACTCCAAACAAGAGACAGAAATATATTCATGATTTATAAGGTACTTCTTATTTTCCACTCATAAAGTTTCACTAATCTCTGTTAGGTTTTCTCCTAGGAGTCTAATTCCCACATCTGACTTTGGGAATTTATGAGTCCCCAAATGTGGGGGTAGAAACAAAAAATAGAGAACAGAAACACTCTGGAGGTAGCTCAAATCATTGGGCGGTGGGATTCAGAGGTGAAGATACCGAAACAAAGCATGACTGGAGAGCCAGAAAGTAGGAAGTCTGGTTCAGTGCCTATCTGGTTCCTGAAATGGCAAGGTCAACAAGGAGGAAAGAGAAGACATCAGGCAAAGCAAAGCACTCCTCATCTAGATCCTCAGGACGATGGCATCTAGAGGGATGTCCTCACATGTAGATTCTGCTGTCACTTGTAGGAATGGGAAGCCTTGAAGGGGTAGAGTTGCTCTGGATATGGATATAACTATCCTTTACTCCACTCCTCCAATAAAATTCACTGTCTGCACAATTTATTCAAAAATCTCCTGCTGACATGTGACATATCACCTCTGGTGGTCTTAAGCTTTTGTTAAAATTGTGTACTTAGCTTGTTGAATTTCGATTCTTTGTGTGTCCAGATGTTCAGATGTGTCTAGCCTGGCATGGTTCCTTTCAACAGCTGCAGTCATCCCAAGAGAAGAGTCTTTCAATGGATTACGAAAGTCTGAGGAATAATTCTGGAAGGCATACTCTGTAACTCAATTGTATGTCTTCTTTTCTCTCCAGCTCCCAGCTACTTGCTCATTCCTCCATCACATTCCTACCTTAACCCACCCATTCCTACCTTCACCACCTTAATTCTCCTTTCACTCTGTGGATTTGAACCTTAGGTTTCATGCTTTCCTAACCTCGCTGAACTTCGGTTTGTCCATCAGAAAAATGGAGCAAATAATAGTACCTACTTCATAGTGTTGTCGTGAGGATTAAATGAGATATTCCACATATGTGCCTGTCTGACACACAATGCCAGGGAGTGTTGATATTGTTATTTCAGTAATTCACTCACAAATAATTTATGTTTTATTCATGTCAGATAGATTCCCTCCACACATGGATACTGTCCCTAAAAACCATGCCACTGGGGTTATTCCTGCAGCCCATATCACTTGTTGACATGATTGATTGGGTCTTACAGTAAAATCTTGATGCTTTATCTAAGTATAAAACATATAGCCAGGCACAGTGGCACATGCCTGTAATCCCAGCAGCATGGGAAGCTGAGGCAGGAAGACTGCAAATTCAAAGCCAGCCTCAGGCACCTTAGTGAGGCCCTAAACAACTCAGCAAGACCCTGTCTCTAAATAAAACATAAAAAAGGTCTGGGGATGTGGCTCAGGGTTAAGTGCCCCCTGACAAATAAATAAAATAAAATACATATACCCTCTTGCTTAGAACTGTCACTTCGAAGAATTTAATCTATAAAATATTTTTAAGAAGAACATAGAGATAAATGTACAAAGAAAATTTTAAATGAAAATAAATAAGCCACCATGTGTATTCATTCAATAAAATACCAAGTAGCAGCTAAAAAGAATGAAGTACATCTTCACATAGATGCCAAATAAGAGCTACATTTTTTAAAAGTTTTTCAGCTGTAGATGGACACAATATCTTTATTTTATTTTATTTTATTTTTATGTGGTGCTGAGAATCAAGCCCAGTGCCTCACACAGGCTAAGTGAGTGCTCTATCACTGAGCCACAACCTCAGTCCTATCATACATTTTTAAAAAAAATTTTTTTAGTTGTAGATGGCCACAATACCTTTATTTTTTTATGTGGTGCTGAAGATTGAACCCAGTGCCTCACACATGCTAGGCAAGCACTCTACCTCTGAGCTACGATTTTGCATAGTAGGGCTGAGATGTAGCTCAGTAGTAGAATGCTTGCCTAGTATGCATGAGGCCCTCGGTTTAATCCCTAGCACTGCCAAATTAAAATAAAATAAAAGGAAAGGAAGGGTACACATAGTATAACAAAGTTTGATTAAAAAATTTAAACATACACACATACACATATACTCATCCATATTATGTTCTAAATGTATGTGTTCCTCCAAAATTCATTAATAGGTAGGGCTTTTAGGATGTGATTAGATCAGGAGGGCTCTGCCCTCATGAATTGGGCCAGTGTTTCTATAAAAGAGGTTGAAGGAAGCTGGGCACAGTGGCACACATCTGTAATCTCAGCTACTTGAAAGACTGAGACAGGAGAATTTCAACTTTAAGGTCAACCTGGGTGACTAAGCAAGACCCTATTCTTAAAAATGAAAGAAAAAAGGCTAGAGATGTGGACTGGGGGTACAGCTCAGTTGATAGAGTGCTTGTCTCTCCTGTATAAAGCCCTGGATTCAATTCCCAGCAGCACCAGAAAGCAAGAAAGAAAGAAAGAAAGAAAGAAAGAAAGAAAGAAAGAAAGAAAGAAAGAAAGAGAGAAAGAGAGAGAAAGAAAGAAAGAAAGAGGTGTTTCATTGAGGAATCACAAATAAAGAATCAAAGAATATACAGATAAGAACTTACTTTTAGAAAAGAATATAGATTGGTTAACAGAATTATTAAATATATTCTAAGGCTTTATCATCTTTCAAGAATAATGGTTGTATTGCTGGGTGTGGTAGTGCATGCCAATAATCCCAGTGGCTCAGGAGACAAGGCAGAAGGATCGCAAGTTTGAGGCCTGCCTGGGAAACTTAGCAAGACTCTGTTTCAAAATTTAAAAAATAGGGAAGGGCAGGGGATGTGGCTCAGTGGTTAAGTGCCCCTGGGTTCAATCCCTGGTGCATAATAATAATAATAATAATAATAATAATAATAATAATAGTTGCATTCAACCCATGATCTTTAAGCTTCTAAAGATTGGGGGGGGGGGAATGCCAGTTAAATCATGTAGAGCATCAAAGACTTGGTGGTTAAGCAATGAGTTTAATTTGTATAGACTGAGTAAAAGGGAAATTCAAAGCTATCTTTGAATTACATTCTGAACCACATTAGCATTTACCTTGACTCATGAGTCACTACAGTGAAAAATAATATAAACCAAAGTATTGGCATCTCTTGAATTTAAATTCTTCCACTGACCTGCTGTGTGACCTTGAATAAGGTATTTAAAATGTGTGCTTTATTTTTCCTGTCTCTAAAAGAAGATTTAAAAATAGTACATACCTTGTAGAATTGTTTTAAGTATCAAATGAAATAATGCAGGTATAAAAGTGCTCAGCTCATGCCAGGAGAGGCGGCACACACCTGTAATCCCAGGGGCTTGGGAGGCTGAAGCAGGAAGACCTTGAGTTCAAGTCAGCCTCAGCAAAATCAAGGCACTAAGCAATTCAGTGAGACCCTGTCTCTAAATAAAATACAAAAT
>JAJEJO010005487.1:62781-80593 GCA_020662805.1 Glaucomys volans | reverse complement strand
CAAAGTTGACAGATCATTGCATAAGGAAGGAGCAGATGTGAATTCCGTGCCCAGCTGTCTTTTCTGCTTCCACCCTTGAAGTTGCTGTGAGTCTCTGATGAACTTTGCACCTTGCCTGTTCAGACCTGGGAAAATCAGATGATCTGCCACCTAGATATTTGGGTAGCTGGCACATAGCAGGCCCCGAAAACCCCATCTTTTAAAAAATTGAATTAAAACAATTTAAAGCAGTTGCTCAGTAATGAGGAGGTCAAGTTTGTAAGGTGGGAAAATGATCAGACTGAAATTTTGAAACACACATTTTGCCAAAGCTCTGTAAGGACATTTTAAGTACTTTCTGTGATTTTTTTTACCATATTTTCTCACTTAAAATAAGCTTTTCTTTAAGTACTTCCTTTGGTTTTAGACACTTCCATTTTGCCTAACTCAGATGCATTTTATAACTTTTCAGGCAGAAAATTGTAATAGAAATTTTCCATGGAAACAACTTTTGATTGCTTCCTAGCTATAAATAACTCCTTCCTGGCTATTCTTTTAAAAATTACTCCTTATGGTCACCTAACATAGATTATAGCAAGCTGCTTATCATTTTTTCTGAAAACTAGAAATAAATATCTCATGTTGAGGTAAATGAAGATCTGGATAAATTATAATTCTGAGGGCTTATGGAAAAGACACTTGTTCACTTCTTTTAAAAACCGAAAGAGGGAGGTGGTGGTAGCTCAGCGGCAGAGCGCTTGCCTAGCATATGTGAGGCACTGGGTTCAATCCTCAGCACCATATTATATAAATAAATAAGTAAGTAAATAAATAAGATAAAGTTATTCTGTCTGTCTACAACCAAAAAAATAATAATAAAATAAAAAGATCAGGTGGGTGCAGAGTAATTCCAGTGACTTGCAGGGCTGAGGCAGGAAGATTGCCAGCCTTAGCATCTTAGTGTGATCCTGTCTCAAAATGAAAAATTTTTAAAAAACAAGGCTGGGGATGTAGCTCAATGGTAAAGTGCTCCTAGGTTCAATCCCTAGTACAAGAAAAAAAAAAAAATCATGCTGAAGATACATGGACAGAACCAGAGGACACTATATTAAGCAAAATAAGCCAGACACAGAAAGGCAAATATTACATTTTGTTACTCCATGAGTAGAAGCCAAAAAAATTGATTTCATGAAAGTGGAGTGTGGTCACTAGAGGCTAAGAAAGGGAGAGGAAAGGGGGGTGCAGAGGAAGATCAGATAACAGGTACCAAAATACGGTTAGATAGGAGGGAGGGGCACCAGTGTTCTATAACACAGAGGTAACTATAGTTTACAACAGTATATTACCTATTTGTAAAGAGCTAGAAGAAAGGAAATGGAAGAGTCCCAACACAAAGAAATGATAAACGTTTAAGAAGATAGAAAAGCTAATTTTCCTGATTTGTCTGTTCCATCTGTGTACATGTCTTGAATTATCACAGTACCCCCATGGATATGTTTAATTAAACATTAAAAGTAATAAGTAAATTATGATAATGATAATTCCTGCTACATCCTCTCAAAGCTGCTTATATCTTAACTAGTCAATTCATTCTATTGTCATCTGGGAAGATAACTCATAAATTGAAAGTGCCATTTATATCATTTTGCATGCAGTTTTATTATTAAAATGTCTTTACAGCACTATAGTCAATATGAATGCGCTGTGCTCTTATTTTTAATTTTTGATTAAGCTTACATTAAATGTAAATCATCAGATTTTGTGTGCCTATCATTCTAACTGGCTAGGTCATTGGTCTATTATATTGATTTAATGTAATCTCTGAGTAGCTAAGGTGAAGGACAAATTAAATTTACTGAAGTTCAAACTGAAGGTTACCAGTTTTAACATGAACCAGTCCAGTTTTTCACTATTTTTTCTACGTTACAGTATAAATTGCCACACATTTTGGGATATTGCTAATATTTTATGAGAAAGCTATCTTTTTAAAATACTTAAATTTGAGCTTTTCAGGTGTGTCCTTGCATTATGTCTTTTTATCTAGAGATCATTCATATCCTGATTATAGAAATAATATACAATTGGAAAACTTCAAATCAGAGTGAAACATATGAAGTAAAAAAGGTAAGTACCCCATAATTCAAGCCACAGAAAGTGAACACATTTTAGCAGTTTGTGGATTATGTCCTTTTACGTTTTCCAAGTACACACATATACATAAACTCATTTATTTAACAAACACTAATTGAATGCCTACTGCATGCTAGGGACAGTTAACAGGCTATTGCATTTCAGGCAGGAGCTCATGGTGACTTGAAGTAGGCCGCAGTGGTGGGAGACGTGGCTGGATCCAGGCTGTGTCTTAGAGATACTGTTGACAGGACTTGTTCTTCAGAGCCATGCAAGAGAGATAGCAATCCAGGGTGGCTCTCAGGTTTTGGGTCTGTAGAACTGGGTAGATTCTTCACAATGGAGACCACTGGTAATTTTTGACAAATGTGATTTCAGTGAAATAGTGGGGCAAAAGGCAGGGCTGGGATTGTGGCTCACTGGTAGAGCGCTTGCCTAGCATGTGCAAGACACTGGGTTCGATTTTCAGCACCACATATAAATAATAAAGGTTAATCAACAACTAATAAAAATATTTTTTTAAAAAAGGCTCCATTGGAGTAGCTGGATGGGAAAGTAAAGGAATAGAGACAAGAAAAATAAACAATTATTTTTAAGAACTTTGCTATAAGGTAGAGCAGAGATATGCAGTATGTAGCTACAAATGGATGTAAGTTCAAGAGATAGTATGTATAAAACTAATAAACATTGTTGGAGAGCAATCTATCACATTTTGAAATACACAATACCTTTAACCCAGCAATTTGATTTTTAGGAGATAATACAGTGTGTATGTGTGTGTATGTGTGTGTGTGTGTGTGTGTGTAAAGATTTATTGCTCACAGTGCTGGACATGGTGGAGCATGCCTATAATCCAGCAAGAGGATGGCAAGTTCAAAGCCAGCCTCAGCAACTTAGTGAGGCCCTAAGCAACTTAGTGAGATTCTTACTCAAAATAAAAAAAGAAAAATAGAAGTGGTTAGGGATGTGGCTCAGTGGGTTCATTCTCTGGTAACAAAAATGAAAGGAAGAAGGGAGGAAAGGAAGGAAGGAAGAAAGGAAGGAAGGAAGGAAGGAAGGAAGGAAGGAAGGAAGGAAGGAAGGATGGATTTCCACAGTTTTGCATGCTGGAAATATCCCAGATCAAGGCCCAAACAGACTTAGAGTTTGATGAGCTTTCTGCTCTCTTCTTCAAAAATAGTGCTTTCTCCTTGTGTCCTGACATTGGTAGAAAGAGCAAAAGGATCTTCTTAGCCTCTTTTTAAAAATTTTGATATGGGGGTCTTACTAAGATGCTTAGGGCGTCACTAAATTGCTAAGGCTGGCCTCCAATTTATGATCCTGCAGCCTCAGCCTCCTGAGTCACTTTAGTTGCAGGTATGTGCTACTGTGCCTAGTCATTTCTTACTAAACCTGTGTCACGCAGAATATCTTCTATGATTACACATACATATGACCCTTGTCATTTTACCTGCAACACAGGTCTATAACTTTCTTCTTGAGCATCATCTTATTGATCCAGGAACAGTTCTTCCCAAATCAATTGAAATGCAGAGGTAACAAATTCCAAAGTACGCACTGTGGAAGACTTGAAATATTGTCAATAAACTGGTGCGATGTCACACAAAGTACAGTTCATCTATTCATGGAATGGGCAGCATTTCATATTTGGGAGAAAGAGAACAAGGTCACTAAAGCAATGAATGACATCTCCATCTTTTCCAAACACTTCACTTGAAAGAAGGAAGGAAGGAAGGAAGGAAGGAAGAAGAAAGGAAGGAAGGAAGGAAGGAAGGAAGGAAGGAAGGAAGGGAGGGGGAAAGAAAGAGGGAAAGAAAGAAAGAAAATCTCTACAATCTGCTTTAGAGTTGATGTCACTTTAGTACAAAAATTTTCTTTTACAACTCTTCTTAAAAATTACTCTGGCCGGGTGCGGTGGCACGTGCCTGTAATCCCAGCACTTGGGGCTGAGGCAGGAGGATCATGAGTTCAAAGCCAGCCTCAGCAACTTAGTGAGACCCTGTCTCTAAATTAAATACAAAATAGGGCTGGGGATGTGGCTCAGTGGTGGAGTGCCCCTGGGTTCAAACCCCAGTACAAAAAAAAAAAAAAATTACTCTGTACATCCCTATGAAAACTTTAAATCTGTGAGTCAGATTCTTCCTGACAGATGTTCTCCTAGATTCATTGTTAATAATGCCAATAAGCATAAGGTGTTCCAAATGGAAAATGATGCTGTTGCACAAATGCTCCTCGATGGTGTCTGACACTACTAATTCTGGCAAACGCTTGGTTAGTTTTCTGATCTATTATCTTTTTAGATGGCTTAGTCATCATTACATCTTTGAAGTACATTGGACATCTTTGATTATTGATTTGCTTTATGACTTTTGACAAGTCACTGCATTTCTCTGGCACACATTTTCTTCTATGCAAGACAAAGTTGGACTAGGTACTTCCAAGTTCCCTTAGCACCCAAGTTGTTTAATTTATTAGAACTCATCAGCGTTATATATGCCTGCAAGTTTCAAACAAACGATTTTACATTTGTACATTTTCATCAGGTACTAGAGTACCTCAGACAGAATTACAAATTTGCAATACCACCTACCACAGCAAAATAACTGGACCCAATTCTATATGAACCCACACATTTTAATTTGATGTAACTGATATTTGAATATGGTATGACATATTCAAAATTTAAGGCATTGGGAGTTCTCTATAAAGATAGGTCAAAAATACAATCTAGGTTAATGTCATCTAAACCATTAACCCCAATAGGAATATCAAAAGGAAAACCCAAAACAACAATGAACAGCAACAAAACCTAGCAAAATAAATTTCAAAGCAAAATAATTATTAAATCAATCTCATGTATCAGGTTAGCAAGTGTCGTACAACCAAAACAGAGAAGCAGGATCTTCCCAAGTACTTGTGAGGGCAGAAATTTGAGCCCACATAAAGACATATAGAAAGAAATGGACAAATGAAAATATTTCATATTTGGTTATAAATAAAAGTGAAAAATAGAACCAAATTAATTTTCAACACAAGGGAATTAGAGATGAGACAGTCTTTAATAGCTTACCATAGTCATCTCAGAGATGAGACAGTCTTCAATAGCTTACCATAGCTTACCATACCAATAGCTGCTAGAATTATGTTCTAGAATAATATTAGTTGTCATTAAGAATATTATGCTTGGAAAAACTAGGGATTGCAGGAACATACCTCAGCATTGTAAAATGTTGTTAAACCCAAGATCAACATCATTCTAAGTGGAGAAAAATTAAAAGTATTCCCTCTAAAAACTGGAACCAGACAGGGATACCCTCTTTCACTACTTCCATTCAACATTGTCCTTGAATCCCTAGCCAGAGCAATTAGACAGCCTGAAGAAATTTAAGGGATACAAATAGGAAAAGAAGAGCTTAAACTATCCCTATTTTCTGATGACATGATTCTATATTTAGAAGACCCAAAAAACTCCACCAGATAGCTTCTAGAACTCATAAACAAATTCAGCAAAGTAGCAGGATATAAAATTAACACCCATAAATCAATTGTGTTCCTATACATCAGTGATGGGTCAACTGAAAGAGAACTATCCCATTCATAATAACCTCAAAAAATAAAATAAAATACTTGGAAATCAAAGAGGTGAATCTCTACAATGAAAACTACAGAACACTAAAGAAAGAAATTGAAGACCTTAGAAGATGGACAGATCTCCCATGTTCTTGGATAGGCAGAATTAATATTATCAAAATGGTCATACTTAAAATTCCAATGACATTCTGCATAGGAATAGAAAAAGCAGTGAAGAAATTCATTTGGGGGCTGGAGTTGTAGCTCAGCAGTAGAGTGCTTGCCTAGCATGTGTGAGGTACTGGGTTCGATTCTCAGCGCCACATATAAATAAATAAAATAAAGGTCCATTGACAATTAAAAAAAATATTAAAAAAAGGAAATTCATTTGGAAAATCAAGTAATCCTTAGGGAAAAAAGTAAAGCAGAAGGCACCACAATACCAGACCTTAAATTATATTACAGAGTTACAGTAACAAAAACAGCATGGTACTACCACAAAAACACACACGAAGACTAATGGAACAGAAAAGAGTACACAGAGACAAACCCACATAAATATAGTTATCTCATACTAGATAAAGGCACCATAAACATACATTGGAAAAAAGATAGCCTTTTCAACAATGATGCTGGGAAAACTGGAAATCCGTATGTGTAGTAGAATGAAATTGAACCCCTACCTCTCACCCTGCACAAACTCAACTCAAAATGGATCAGGGACCTAGGCATTAGACCAGAGACCATGTGCTTACTACAAGAAAAAGTAAGCCTAACTCTTCATCATGTTGGTTTAGGAACCAACTCCCTCAAACAAGATTCTGAAGCACAGGAAGTAAAAGCAAGAATCAATAAATGGGGTGAATTCAAACTAAAAAGCTTCTTTACAATAAAGGAAACAATAATGTTAAGAGAGAGCCTACAGAATGGGGAGAAAATCTTTGCCACCTGCACCTCAGATAGAGCATTAATCTCCAGGATATAAAAAAATCTAAAAAAATTTAACACCAAAAAAACCAAATAACCCAATCAATAAATAGGCAAAGGAACTGAACAGGCACTTCTCAGAAGAAATATAGTCAGTCAACAAATACATGAAAAAAATGTTCAACATATCTAGCAATTAGAGAAATGTAAATTAAAACTACACTGAAATTTCATCTCACTCTAGTCAGAATGGCAATTATCAAGAATACAAGTGATGCGATGGTGCACACCTATAATTCCCGTGGCTCGGGAGGCTGAGGCAGGAGGATTATGAGTTCAAAGCCAGCCTCAGCAAAACTGAGACACTAAGCAACTCAGTGAGATCCTCTAAATAAAATACAAAATAGAGCTGGGGATGTGGCTCAGTGGTTGAGTGCCCCTGAGTTCAATCCCTGGTACCCACCCCCCAAAAAAATAATGCAAGTAACAATAAATGTCAGCTAGGATGTGGGGAGAAAGGTACTCATATACATTGTTGGTGGGACTGCAAATTGGTACAACCACTAGGGAAAGCAGTATGGAGATTACTCAGATAACTTGGAATGGAACTACAACTCGACATAGTTATCCCACTCCTTGATATATACCAGAAGGTCTAAAATCAGCATATCTCAGCGATGAAGCCACATCAATGTTTATAGCAGCTCAATTCACAATAGCTAAGCTATGGAACCAACCTAGGTGCCCTTCAACTGATGAATGGATAAAGAAAATGTGGTATATACACATGGAATATTACTCAGCAGTAAAGAAGAATGAAATTATGGCGTTTGCTGGTAAATGGATGGAACTGGAGACTGTCATGCTAAGTGAAATAAGCCAATCCCAAAAGAACCAAAGTTCTGAATGTTCTCTCTGATATGTGAATGCTAACACACAATAAGGAGTGGGGAAGGAAACAATAGAAGTTCATTGGATTAGATAAAAGGGAATGAAGGGAAGTGAGGGAAGATGGGAATAGGAAAGACAGTAGAATGAATAGGACATAACTTTTTTATGTTAATATATGAATACATGACTAGTGAAAATCCATGTCATGTACAACCACAAGAATGGCATCCTAATTAGAATAAGTTATACTCTATGTATGTAAAATGTCAAAATACACTCTATTGTCATGTAGATCTAAAAGGAACAACAATAACAAAGAGGAATATAATGCTTAGAGCTCCAGTAGCGCCATTGGGTAGTGTGTGGTACTTAAAAGAATATTATGCTTGTGGGGCTGGGGATGTAGCTTAGTGGTGGAATGCCTGCCTCACATGCAAAAGGCCCTGGGTTCAATTCCCAGCACCACAAAAAGAAAAAAGAATATTATGTTTGTTTATTACATATTTCTGGTTCTCTCCATTCTTCCCATGGTGACAAGACTTCCCAAGCCCCTTGCGGTTAGGTAGAAATGCGTGTTTGTTGTAGTCAATGACCTGAGAGCAGAAGTGATACACAGGGCTCCCAGGATGAGTCATTTGAGTGTTGACCTGGGCACTCTTTTCTCTATTTTGGCAACCAGAAATATTCAAGGTGGCAGCTACTCTGTCGGCTTGGATCCCTGAGTGAACCTAATGACCTGAGTTGTTTTGTTTACACATAGTGTAAGCAAGTGTTGTTCCTAAAAGATTGAAATTCTGAGATTGTCTGTGCATGTGTGTTTGAATTTTTGCAAACTGAACCAACACCCAGGTCAAGCTTGGGCTTGGTCACTACATACTCTTTCCTGCAGGGAAACCACTGCCCTGACTCTAACACCATAGTTTTACTTGTTCTTTGACTTTAAAAAAGAATCATATGGAAGTATTATTTTTTTCTGGCTTGTCTGGTTCAATAGTGTGCTTATAAGAGTCTCCTATATTGTTACATGGGTTTATGGTTTATTCATTCTCATTGATAAAATTGAGTCATTGTGTAATTACACCCATTTTTTGCTCTTTTTACTGTTAGTGGACATTTAGGTAGTTTCCAGTATGATTATATAAACAATGTTCCAGTGAATATTCTGGCACATATCTTTTGAAAATATATCTGTTACGTATATACGTTAACAGATAGGAACTGCTGTGTGTGAGGTAGAATATGCACATGCAGCTTAAGCAGATAGCGCCAAAAGGTTTTCCAAAAACATTTGTACCAGTTCACACTCTCACCATCAGTGTAAGAGTATTCTGGCAGTTCCAACATTTGTGTGTTTATGTTTATTTTGTTTTTTGTTTTTGCCATTCTGGAGGTAACTAGCGAAGGTGAAAACATATTTTTTAGCCATTTGGGTACTTTTTTTGAAGGTGCCTGTTCATATTTTGCTCATCTTATTTGGTTGTTTTTTTATTTCACTATGTGTTCCTTACTTATAAGGTTGTTCTTTACATACTTAGGATTGATCTTTTGCATATGGTATGAAGTAGAAATCAAGATAAACTATTTTTTCGTGTTGTTACCCAATTGCCTAAACACTATTTACTGAAATATTACATTTTGCCACCATAAATCAGGTGACCATATATGTATACATCTATTTCTAGCTTCCCAATTATGTTTGATTGATCAATTTGTTGTTGTCTGCATCAATGCACACTGTCTTAATCTCTCTCTCTCTCTCTCTCTCTCTCTCTCTCTCTCTCTGTGTGTGTGTGTGTGTGTAGTACTGGGGATCAAACTCAGGGTCTCATGAATGCTAGGCAAGTACTCTGCCACTGAGCTACATCCCCAGCCTTTTTATATTTTATTTTGAGAGACAGGGTCTCTCTTATATTGCCCAAGCTGGCTTGAACTTGTGATCCTCCTGCCTTAGTCTCTCACATAGCTGGGAGTGCAGGCTGTGGGATTACTGTGCTCTGCCACACTGTCTTAATCTCTATACCTTCATAATAGGTCTTGATACCAGGTAATGTAAGTCCTCTGGTGTAGTTTTTCTTCAGACTTTTCTTGGTGCTGGGCACAATGGCACACCTGTAATCTCAACTACTCAAGAGGCTGAGGGAGGAGGATCACAAGTTCAAGGTCAGCCTAGGCAATTTAGAAAGGCCATCTCAAAACAAAAAAAGGGCTGGGAATATAAATCAATCATACATTGTTTGCCTAGCAAGCACAAGTCCTTGGATTCAATTCCCAGTATGAGAAAAGAAGAAAAAGATTCCCTTGGCTAAAGGAACTCAACAATTAGGCAAAGGGACTCCCTTGGCTCAATACTAAACTGCACATACACAGGAAAATATCTATGAGGCCTGGAAGAAAACAGCTACTGGCAAGTTATAAGAACAGAGACCCTTAAGTTGCTAGGAGACATTAGATTTCTGACCAGAAAATTAGAGAGACCTTGATGAATACCTTGGACTTGACTTTGGATCCCCAAACTTCCATGCCTTAGAAATAGGGCTACTTTTGTTGTAGAATAAGAAATCTAGACCAGCTCTAAAAATAATAAAAATAAAAATAAATTTTATAAAAAGGTAGAAATGAAACATCAACAATAAAACTATGACAAGATAAAGGTGTTCTAAATTCAATTAATTTCTTGACAAAGAACAAACCAACCTTTTTTACAGGAAAATGATAAAATTCAGACATTCAACAAAATAGCATCTGCAGCGTAGAACAATGTGGTAAATAACCAGGGAGGAAAGACAGAAAATAGAAACAAAGATTCTCAAATGATCTCAAAATAGCTCTTATAAATGTGTGAGCTCCTTGAAGGCCTAAACCATGCTTTCTCCTAAGTAGGCTCAGAATCCAGACTCTGGTGTTGAGTATATGCCTGGGTTCAAATCTCAGGTTTCCATTTGTTAATTTTGTAAAATTATGTCAATTGTCTGAGCTCTGGTTTACTTAATCTAAAATGGGAAAAACAATATCTACTTCATGGAATTGTCCTAGGATTAAGTGAGATAATGTACAAGGAATGCCCAACAAGAAAGGGATCCAGCACTGGGGTTGTGGCTCAGCGGTAGAGCACTTCCCCTGCATGTGTGAGTCACTGGATTTGATTCTCAGCACTGCTAAAGATACATCGACAACTAAAAAAAATTTCCTTTAAAAAGAAAGGGATCTGTAAATATTATCTGCTATTACTCATGTGACCTAGTAAACCCTGGCTTATTATAGGTGTTCGGCCCTTGGAATGAATGACCCTAGGGCTAGTGTCAAGGCCCAGTACAGCTCATATCTGGTCTGAATGTAGGATGCCAGCAGTCAGGTTGGAATAGTGAGCGTTGTATTGTCAAACTGTTCAAGGTATCAATCAAGCAAGTGATCAAAGAAAAAGAGAATGAATTGTGGTTTAGTCTCTTGGGATGAGAAGAGATCCAATGCATAACAGGTTAGCTGAGTATCCCTGTTTCAGGGGCCTCTTTAGGGAGGACAGAGGACCATAGAGCGTCCTGTTTTGTTACCGATTGACTGGGCATCCTTCTGGCCAAATCCTCCTTTCAAATGTAATTAAATTTTAAAATGGTATTATTTTAGGGAGTACTGTATAAAATAAGGGTAGCTGGTGTGTGGATGGGAGTCACCAGGGTGTAGGCAGCAGGGATAACTGGGAACAGACACAATTTCTACCTGTTTACTTTGAAGAATCCGAATTCTCCTCTAGAATGAAGAAACACAGGGGACCTTCTGAGCTGGGCATAGGAATCTTTTTAAAATTCTAGGCATGGAATCAAAACCTGATCACATAGAATCCAAGCCTTCTGAATTACAAACTCAGGGACTTGTGGAACCTCTCTCAGCCATGCCCAGGGTATATCTGACACTCAGAAGCTGAGTAGAGTTGTGGGAGCATTTAGAGAGGTAAGAAGGGTCCTCAGTTTTAATTTGGGCTTTACCACTAGTGCCCTGAGTGACCCTGGGCACTTTTCCTGGTCTTGCAGGCCTCTGAAGTGGACCAACCACATCAACATTCCCAAAGTGCCCCTGGGATATTTAACAGGTGTAATGGAGATGAGGTTCTACTAACCAACATCTCCCAAACTGTCACATGCAAATCTCTGATATTAGGTGAGATGACTTTTGGAGGCTCTGGACTGAAATCATACACATACGTGTATATGTATATACATATATTCATTCTAATTGATTTTGGCAAATGATTCCTAATTTTCCATTTATAGTAGTGATACTGAATGTCCTCTTAAACTGTGCCTTTTAAAAGGCGGGTAAATATAAAGAGAAAAGATTAAGTCAACAACAATAGGTGTTGGCGAGGATGTGGGGAAAAAGGTACACTCATACATTGCTGGTGGGGTTGCACATTGGTGCAGCCACTCTGGAAAGCAGTATGGAGATTCCTTCGAAAACTCAGAATGGAACCACCATTTGGCCCAGCTATCCCACTCCTTGGCCTATACCCAAAGGACTTAAAATCAGCATATTTCAGTGACACAGTCATATCAATGTTTATAGCAGCCCAATTCACTATTGTGGAACCAACCTAGATGCCTTTCAATAGATGAATGGATAAAGAAACTGTGGTATATGTACACAATGGAATATTATTCAGTCATAAAGAATAATAAAATTATGACATTTGCAGGTAAATGGATAGAACTGGAGAAGATCATGTTAAGTGAAATAAGCCAATCCCAAAAAACCAAAGGCCAAATGATTTCTCTTATAAGTGGTTGATGTCACATAGCGGGGGTGGAGGAGGCACTGAAAGAATGGCGAAGGGATGTATTGTATAGAGGAAAATGAGGGGTGGGGAGAGGGCGGGGAAAGAAAGACAATAGAATGAGACAAACATTTTTATCCTAGGTATATGTATAAATATGTAAATTGTATGATTCTACTTTGTGTACAACCAGAAAAATGATAGTTGTATTCCATTTGTGTACAACGAACTAAAATAAAAAAAAATTAAAAAATAAAATAAAAAAATAAAGTCAAGAAAAAAAAGATTAAGTCAATAGCAGTTCAGATTGTCTATAGATATGGTAAAAAGCATAAAAGTAATACACAAATCGCTAAAATTTGAGAAAAATTCCGTTAAGCCAAATTAAACTGGCTTATCTTTGTAAGATCTCTCAGGGATTTTGTCTTGGTGGGCATTTTGCCTCTTTAAGAAGGGATTTGGCATTTAGCATTAAAAAAAAAATGCATCAGGCCATAGAAGCCCTCTTTTTGTTAAAATAACAGAGCAGTATCTTGTTAAACTAGTTCTGGAGATTGTACTCCAGGACATGCTGATAAGAAATGCCAAGGTGGCTTTTAGAGCCGACCTTGTTAGGATCTCAGTTTCTTCTCCTTCCCTGTGTCTGATGGAAAGTCTTTGAAGGAAATGCAGGGGCGGAGCTGGAAATGGACACGTAAGCAGGTTTACGTAATGGTTAAAAGCACATTAGCCCCTAAATGTAATGTAATATCTCAGTTTGAATCCTAGAACACAATAAGGACATTAGTCGTGGTGTGGGGGGAGCTAGTGAAATTTAATCTGAAGTTTAGTTACTACTAGTTAAAACTTGGGGCATTTAGTCTGGAATTCAGTTAATAGCAATGGACCAGGGTGGGTTTCTTATTTTTGACAACCTACCAAGTAATGTAAGTTGTTAACAACAGGAGAAACTGGGTGAGGGGTTACATAGAACATACTGTACTATACCTGCAACTTTTCTGGAACTCGAAGGCTATTGAACAGTCAAAACGTTTATATTAAGAAAAAGCACATTAGGGTTGGGGCTGTGTAGCTCAGTGGTAGAGTGCTTCCCTCACATGTGTGAGGCTCTGGGTTCAATCCTCAGCACCAAATAAAAATAAACACATAAAAAGATATTGTGTCCATTTACAACTAAAAAAATATTTAAAAAGGAAAAAAAAAAAAAAAGAAAGAAAGAAAAAGCATATTAGACCAAAGTTTCATTTTCTGATTTTGTCATTTACTAGGTAAGCGACTTTAGCAAGGGATTTAACTTCCCTAATTTTCATTTTCCACGTCAGGAAAATGTGAATTAAACAGTTCTATTTTAAAAGCTTGATGGAGGGATTAAATGGTATTAAAATACAATACTTGCTGTGGATTCCAACCTCAATCCATGTAAAGTGGTCAAGGGTGAGTCGAGAACAAGAATTTTGGGAAACTTGCAACTTCTTGGCAAACCCCATGGGCTGAGGTCGGGACCTGTGGGGGTGAGCAGTGGATGGAGCTATGGGGCCAGTAGGCAAACCCATAGTCTCATAACACCCATCCCCTACCCACTCCTTTGCTCAGCCTCGGGTGCTCTGCATGAAAGAACAGGGCTAAGCCAAACTGGAAAGGAAGAGCCAGAGGAATCCCATTCATTCATGCCACAGACCTTCCTGGAAACCTTCCATGGGCCTTTGCTGTTTTCAAATTTATCCCAGAAGGAAGGTGTTGGTATCCCTTTAATGTGGGGAGGAGGGGGGCATTTCCTCAGTTCTGTTCTGGTCACCCAGCCCTCCCAATCACAGACCCCAGCATTCTTCAACTTCACATTGGGTTTGGGGCCAGAGATGGGGAAACTCTCTAACTTAGGATCAAAGGGTACTCACCCACCTGACAGCAGGGAACTGTGAGCAGTCTCACTGTGGCTGTCAAGTCACAGATCATGGTGGGCAAGGTTGATGGACTGAGGGAAGGACTCTGACTGAGAGAGTCTGTGGTTTTCTAAGTCTGCAAACCCTCCGCCAAGTCTATGCCTAAGTAATAAATGGGCGGAGAAGAGAGAGAAGTAGTCACTTACTTCCACATGCAGATAGACATTGGCATTTATTGGAGGCTTATCACAAAACTCTGCGAGTTATTATATTCTATAACAAACAATTCCTGGGAGGATGGAAGGAAAGTGAGACCTAAATGAAACTGAAAGAAAGTTAAGCAACAAAAGAACAATAAAAAGACATTTTATGAAGGGCCTCTTTTATGCATTCTTCTGTGAGAATCCTTGTCCACCCAAGTGTTAACAGAGAACCTTCAAAATAAAATTTATTATGATTACTATTAACTAAAAATGAATGAATGTACTGCACAAAATTGTTCTGGTGTCAATGTAAGCTAAAGGAGATGGCAGGAAGGAAAGAAGGACATTTAGGAGACCTGGTTTGGACCTTGTACCATACTGGGAAGTGAAGGGCAATTGTATTCAGAACCATAAGTGTCCAAAATTTTTTTCTTTTCCAACAGGTCACAGAAATTCTATGGCTTCTTTGTACATTAATGTTTCTAGCTATTTTACTAAAATTCCACTTATTAAATTCAATGCTTTCAACCAATTCCTTTGTTTTCTAGTACTGAAACATCATCTACAGAAAAAATTTATTTCTTCCCTTTTGACATTCATTCCTCTTCTATTTCCTATCTTACTACATTGGAAAGAATTTTCAAAACAGTAAATAATAATAATAATAATAATAATAATAATAATAATAAAAAAATGAACATCATTATTTTGAAAGGAGAACCTCTCGTTTGTCCTTTAATTTGGTTTAGATTAACTACTCTTTGCCACATCATATCATTTTTCTCACATAGTGATTCATCTCTTCTTCTCTCTGCCAAATGAACTATTTATTCTACAAAAATCATCTGAAATCTTAGCATTCTCATGAAATATGTGTATATAAAGCACATTTACCTATGTAAATGGACACCCAGCCAATCTTTCTGTAATTCCATACAGTTCACAAAGGACTTTCATGTACAGGGTCTCATTTGATGCTCTTGACAACCTAGGAAGTAGATATTGTTAAGACTTCCTTTTTACATGTAAGAAAACTCTGTCTTTGTGCAGTTACACAGCTAGCCCAAAGCCATAGTTAAATTGACCACAGTGTTACACTTTAGGAAAAGATTTTTGTATGCCAATGAATTGTAAAAGGAAAGACTTCTGTCACTTCTGACTTGGAAAATAAGACATTAAAAAGCATTTTTCAGGCTCAGCAAAATCTATGGGCTCAGCCCAAAATTCTGCCATCACTTGTTAACATTAGCAGCAGAAAATCCATTTCTTCTCAGATTATGCTGCTCACAGTGTCATTCCGTTCATCTTTGTTCTGAAATGTAAAGATCTGAAAAAAGAATCTCACCAACTATTTGCAAAGACTGCTCATTGGAGACTGCTCCATACATTATTGGTCTTGGGCCAGACTCCTTATCTCTCAGATGAAGTTGACATTGGGGTAAGACCCTTATACTCCCATGGGACTGTAATTGAGCCTGAAATAAGAAAGCGCCAAAAACTGTACTTCCAAATTGTAAAGGGCTGGAAAGTGTTATTTTAACATTCCAATATATGCTTCATCTTCCAGTTAGATTATAAGCCCTTGGAGTTTGCATATCTGTGTTGTTTCCCCTCCTACCTACTTAGCCAATTACCTATCACATAAGTAGATAATTATCTTAGTAAATGTTTCCACATAATTTTTCATGATGGTAAAATACATATAATAATAAATTCACCATTTTAACTTGCTTTTTTTTCTTGCAGTGTTGGGAATAGAACCCAGGGCCTTGTGTATGCTAGGCAAGTACTCTACCATCGAACTACCACCCCAGCCATTTTAACTATTTTTAAGCGTACAATTCAGTGGCACTAAATATGTTCACATTGTTTCAACACACCACTACCCCATCTCCAAAACTTTTTCATCACCTCAAACTAACACTCCTTACCCATTAAACTCTAATGCCCAGCCCTCCTCCCACTCCTTGCAGCCCCTGGGAACCTTTGTTTACTTTCTGTCTGTATGAATTTGAATATTCCAGATACTGCATATAAATGGGATAATATATATGGCATCTGTCTGTTTGTGTCTGGCATATTTCACACAGCATAATGCCTTCAAGTTTCATTCATGTCGTATATTCTTTAGTAAACTCTTTTTTTATTCCATACCTTTAGTTCTGTATCAGAACTCAGACTAGAATGAAATTTCCAAGGAGGAAGGTCAAAAGCTTCAGAGGTTTTCGGGAAGAAGAGCAGAGAGAGAAATGAGAGCTGATGCTCTTCAGACCAGGGAAGCCTGAATCACAGGTGTGAACTGGGGTGGGCAGTGGTAGATGATGGAGAGGAAGACGACGGTCAAACCAGAGGAAATAGCGTGGCCCCTGCCTCTCACCAGGAAAGCTCCCTGGATCCACTTCCAAAGCTTCTGTCGCAACCCTGATCAGGGATTCTTAGCATGGGATCCGCAAGCACTAGAAGGTCCGTGCATGGACTCTGGGGTATGAGTGAATTCACCAAGATCATATATATTAGTTTGAGCACAGGTACTTGGGGGGCAGGAGGATGAGGTTCATAGCTTTAATCATACGCTCTCAGAGATCAGCCCAGGCAACACTTCCTCTGGAAAGTCTTCCTGAATCTTATCTACAGAATTCTTCAGCACAAAGAACTTCCTCTGAGCAACAATTACACTGTATTAAATGGCCTGATACGTCAGTCTTCCTCACATCACATGAGGGCGAAAACACATTTGCCTTCATTAGTGTTATGTCCCCAGTTTGATGTCAGGTACATAATAGGGACACAACATACATCTGTTGAATGAAAGAACTTCTTAGAGAAAAAAGAACTGAGGAATTCCAAAGCACCAAGTTTTTCTTTCAGAGCCAACAGGACAGCAGATGATCAGAGAAATGAGTCCTGTGAATTTTCCTTGGTCTCTAGTAATGAGATCGGGTGACAAAGATTAGAGTCAAAGATGTGGAATTCCTTAACTGGCTCCGTCCAGTCAGACCTCAGCCTTCAAATGACCTGAGGAAATGGGTCTTCACCTTGTTTATATAGGCATCCCGTTCTATGCCTCCCTCTCCCATCTAATGTCACTACTTATAACTGGTGTAAAGCTTGATATTCTCCTCTCAATCACTATATTAATCCATGCAACTATAATCATCAGGTATAGATCACTCAGATGCCTCTGATATTTCTCTATTGGCTCTTTACAATTGGAGGCAGTCATTGAGTCTAGTACTTAGGTCCTGGATGCCGCTTACCAAGTCTTTTAACTATTTCAGAGCTTTTTTCAAATGCCTGTACATGTATATTAGTCAGCTTTCCATCACTGTGACAAACTACCTGAGAAAATCAACTTAAAGGAGGAAAGTTTTATTTTGGCTCACAGTTTCCAAGGTTTCAGTCCCTGGTCATTTGACTCCATTTCTTTCTTTCTTTCTTTCTTTCTTTCTTTCTTTCTTTCTTTCTTT
>JAJEJO010005487.1:0-62771 GCA_020662805.1 Glaucomys volans | reverse complement strand
TTTCTTTCTTTCTTTCTTTCTTTCTTTCTTTCTTTCTTTCTTTCTTTCTTTCTTTCTTTCTTTTTTGTTGATATACCTTTGTTGTTTTTATATATATGCGGTGCTGAGAATCGAACCGTGTGCCTCTCACATGCTAGGCAAGCACTCTACCACTGAGCTACAACTTCAGCCCAAGCTCCATTGTTTCTGAGCCTGCGATGAGACAGAACACTATGGTGGGGAACATGTGGTGGAACAAAGCTACTTACCCCATAGTAACCTGGAAGCAAAGACAGAGAAAGAAGGGGACAAGGACAAAATATACTCCTCCAGGGCATGCCCCCAATGACCTACTTCCTCCAACTAGGCCCCAGCTCCTGAAGTTTCCACCACTTCCCAACAGCCCAATAAGCCATCCATGAGCTCAGAGCACTCATGATTCTATCACCTTCCAAAGGCCTCACCTCTAAGCACTGCTGCTTTAGGGGCCAAGCCTTCCAAACATGAGCTTTTGGGGGACATTTCACTCTAAACCTTCTATTTCTTCATCAGAATGTCAGACTAGAATGGAATTTCATTATTAACAGTATGTAAATATGTATCAGATAATGAAGACCAGGTTTGGATTGGCAAATATGACTGACGGATAAGGAGCTTGACAAGCTCTAAAAGATTTCATATCAACCAAAGAGTTTCACCCCAGATTGTTCATTAGAGTCAAAGGGGATATTTAAACAATGCTAATACATAGGTTCCCCTCAGGACATGTAAGTCAGAATCTTTGGAGGTGAGCCTAGGCATTGTGATTTTTATTGTTTTGTTTTATTTTTTTGGTTTGTTTATTTAAGCCCTCCAGGGAGGGTGATCAACAGCCCCAGTCTGATCAGGGTTAAGGTGTTTAGGTGTTTCCCTGGCTCTTAGGTGCTAAAATCAGGAAGACCCAGGAACTTCAAGTTGGTCACATTATCACGTAATTCTTATGTGCATCTACCTGAGAACCACTGATATTGATTTTGTCGGTGGTGATGGTCAAGGTGTATTGTAAGTGTTCTATGGTTTTCCCCACCCAAGAGCAATGAACTCAGAGTTTGATTTGAGTCCTGGCTTAGTCACTCATTAAGTAACCTTTGACAAATAATTAAATCTCTCTGAGGCGGAAATTCTTCATCTGAAAATGGGAGTGACGAAACCACCTTCACCAAACTAGTTATGGGTCTGAATTGATAACCACAGAAATGGCTACTTCTCCTGAAGAAGAAAAGGAATGTATTGGAGGAGACCAGATAGTCCACACCCCAGAGGGAAGGCTCGAGAAGCTGGCTTTGGTCAGTCAGTATCTAAGAGAGAAGACACAGCTGAGATTCCTACGTTCTCCCCAAAACACACACACACACACACACACACACACACACACACACGGTCTGCTTAGAATGTCATCAAATTTAATGAATAATTTCTCACTAGCCCTGAGACTTTGAATTCCTTCCCTTAAAAGTTAAAGTTCCAGGTCGAGCATCTAATTGGTGCATACTCTGCTTGAGATTGAGGTAGAGGAATCATTTAACATACTTTTAAAGAAGGCAAGTGAGAGGGTAAAAAAAAAAAAAAAAATTAATGGGGCTGGGAGTATAGCTCAGTGGTAGAGCACCACCTGGTTTCAATATCCCCAGTACTGTTAAAAAAAAAAAAGGAAAAGAAAAAGAAAAAGAAAGATAAACCTTTTCCTTAAGCCCCCAGTCAGGTGACCACCACCTGCCCCAGTTTGCCCAGGGCTACGGCATTAACCTGGCTCTTAAGTGCTTCAAGTCAGGAGTTTTCCATTCTGGCTGCACAGTAGGATTGCCAGGGGGACCTTTAAAAGATCAGAATCTCAGGATTGGTAGAGGGAAATCTTCATTTTGAATACTGTAGGTGATCCTGAAACTCATTAAGATCTGAGAATTAAGGTGCCTGAGGAACTCCTTCTCCTCTTTATTGAAAAGGGTTTTGGGTGGAGTCAGAGAAGCCCTTTGTCTTCTAATCTTGCTGAGAGGGGGTCAGGGTGTTCTGAAAACAAAACTTCATTATGCAAAAAATGCATAAAAACAACAGATTCTTAAGGATGGAGATACATACTGAGAGGTGTAGTTAGGCTGTTACCTCCTGTGCTGACATCAGAGCATACTTAACTCAAACCTGGATAGTATAGCCTAGACCCACCTAGGCTATGTGAAGCCACCTATTGTTCTAGGATACAAACCTACATGTGCAGCGTGTTACTGTACTGAATCCCGCTGGCCTCTGTAGAACAGCGGTAATTGTGAATCTCAACATAGAAAAGATACAGTGAAAATACTAGGCAATAGGAATTTTTCAGCTCTGTATAATTTTTTTGAGACCACTGTTGCATATACAGTCCATCATTGACTATGACATCATTATGTGGCACACAACTGTTTTTGTGATAAAGGGACTATAGCACTCCAGTGGATGCGATTACAAGAGACCAAATCGCAGATGCATACACAGAATGAGAACAAGAGGAACTGGGTATTTTTTTTTTAAGTACATCTTATAAAATATAATATGGTGGGGCTAGGGTTGTAGCCCACTGGAAAAATGCATGCCTTGCATGTATGAGGCCCTGGGTTCAAAAGTAGAATATAGTATGGTAAACGAAGAAGCTGTGTTTTTCTACTCTAAAAAATATTTCTCCTGGGACTGGAGTTGTGGCTTGGTGGTAGCGTGCTCACCTAGCACACATGAGGCCCTGGGTTCAATCCTCAGCCCCACATAGAAATAGAATGATGGTATTGTGTCCACTTACAACCCCCCAAAAATATATATTTAAAAAATATATTTCTACTGAAGTATTAGGAATGAGCCATCTCAAATTGTAAATTCTTTCCTCCAAGAACTACTGAGAAAATACTTGCAGATTATTTCTGTGTAGCTCTTTTTGCTCCCTATTTCATGCAGACCAAAATCTACTTTTACCAATCTCAGCTATACATTAAATGCTACATTCTGATTATTTCAACTGTTAGATACAGTTGCAAAAGATTTTGCAGAGGAAATAAAAAGAAAGAAAAAAGATCACTTAATATCCTGTCTCCTGCCCATCTCTGCTAACTGATAGCAATGCAAATGACTCTGGTTCATAGATATGCAAATAGTTTCTGTTGGGTGGAGGGACAAATGGCGTCCGAATCCCCAAGTGAATAAAGCCAGTTTTGTATCTATTTGTAAATTCATTAAAGTATTCCTGCTTGACCTATTCATGGGGGATTCTCTGAATTCTCTTTTAAACTGGTTATCATATCTTACAGGTTCTCTCATTAACTGATGAGTTAAATTAAAATCTTGATGGGTATTCATTTTATATTCATGTGAGTCAAGATTTTACCTTTAAAAAGTGGTATCATTTAACATGACTAACATATCCTAAACATTTTGCCTTTAAAAATCTTCCATGAATATATATGTTAATGACTTTATAATATGCTATTATGTGAATGACAATTTGTTCATCCATCCCTTAGTGTTCAAATGTTCTATTGCTGTTCACCATGCTTTCAGTATTAGATTGCTTATATTTTTCCCTTCTATGAAAAGAAAAAAAACATAATGAAGATCTTTGTCCATAAATCCTTGTCCACATTTTCTCCCAATAGAACTGCTGAGCTGAAGGCTTTAATATTTTTAAATCTCTTGAAAGATACTGCCAAGCTGCTTTCTGGAAAGAGATACTTTTACCAAAAGTTTCTACTTTTCTCATTAAACATTTCACCAATGTTATTATTTAAAAGCTTTGGGAAATTAATAGATGGTATTGTCAGATCGAATTGGGCGGCTGCAGGGGGAGGGAGCACCGTCACCTAGCAACACACTGTGCCAGAAGTGACCAATGAGGCAGACCTGCTGACCCTGACATCCACCTTGGGTCCACCTTTTCCTGGGCAGGACCCTTGACCCCTTTCCTCTGTATAAAAACCCTGAGTAACCGAAGCCATTTGTGATTTCTCCTGGCTCTCCCACCCTGACTTTCACCCTGGGGGGCTGGAGATTTCGTCTGGGATGCAGACTCCAATAAATCTCAAGCCACTACTTTTGTCTGGCTCTGGTGAACCTGCCTGGTGAGCTTCTTTTGGCCACCTGCCGCCTTTGCGAGCTTTACCCGCCCCCCCCCTTTCAGGAGCTTTACATTTGGTGCCGAAACCCGGGAAAGAGCTTGGACTTCTACTGGGGTCCACTCTCTCCTCCAAAAGAACCAGAAGTCCCTTTATCTGGCCAACAGAACTGGGTAAGTGGCCTTTTCTACCCTCCTCCAGTACTCTCCCATTACCGGTCTGTCCGTAAGTTGTGCACGCCACAGACCCCCCACTGTTTGGGCATGGAAGCCTGGGAGAAGTCCCAGACTCCGCTAGCCCCCCCTCCCCGTTTTCTCCGTTCTGGACTCCCGTAGGTCAAGGAGACGTCCTGACCTCCAGCCCGTCCATTTTCCTTTCCGTTTTTCGGGTGAACGCAGCCGGAGGGGGATGCCCGTCCTGCCCTGTTCACTCCCGGAGTAAGGCTGGAAGACTAGAAAACGCTCTGCTTCTGCCCCTCGGCTTCTGCTGAAACCTCGGCGACTGCGTAACCTTTTGGCCACTGCTACTGTAATTTCACTAAACAGACACGTGGAGGCTTGATTTTATTGAAATCGGTGTCCCGCCTTCCCATCTCTCCATTTTCTGTCTGCTTCCCTACCTAAAACCTCCCTGCTTTCTTTTCGCCTTCCCACCTCTCCTTTTTCTGTCTGCTTCCCTGACTAAAACCTCCCGGCTTTCTTTTCCTTCACGTTTTTTCAGACACACCGGAAATGCCCTCTGCTCCCGCCCCTTGGCTTCCGCGGAAACCGCTGGCATTGGCCGAGACTGCGTGTCCATCAACTGCACGCCTGCCCCTTCCCCCTGCCGCTTCCTCTGCCACCTCCTCTGTCTCTCTCCACCCCCTCTGCCAACCTGCGCAGGACTCCACTGCCAAAAAATGGAACTAGCTATTGCCCGCCAATGCTGCAGCAGCCTTGCGACCAGCGCTATGGAGAAGCACTTTCCTTCTGGTGTGCTATCCCTCACTCGCCAACTCGCCACCACAGCAGTAGCCGCCATGGCTTCCCACGCCCCAAGCTGAGCTGGCTGGCTCTATCGCCTGGGAACCACGCATGCACTGTGCACTCAGGTTCAGCTCCTCTGTGCCCCCTGCCAAGCCCCGCCTGCGGGGTCCGGCCCTCCAGCACTCTCCTGTGAGCTGCTACTCTTCCACTGTCCCTTTAGCCTTGAATCACCACTGCCTAATTCAAATATGCTTTCTTCATTCCTCACTCACTTTCATCTTTTTCTCCTGACTCCTCTACTTAAATTAAGTGAGGGAAATTACCCAAAATCCAGACCCCTAACCAAAATCTGGTAAAAATGGCCTTTAAAGTACAATGCCTGAGAGGCAGGCTTATTTACAGAAAAAGGTAACACTCCAGTCCAGTCCCTGGTAGTTAGCCTGTGGCCTGCTGCTCCAGCAAGAACTCCGAAGGAGGACCAGCTGTCTTCTCCGCCAGGGACAAGCTATGACCCCAACTAAGGTGTGTCCACCTGCAACCAAGTAGGACACTGGAAGAGTGACTACCCTATGACTGGCCCCTCCCTAGCACCTCTACGCAGGGGTTTGACCAGCCAGGTGGTCCCTTCCCTTCAACTGCTGGGATTCAAAGAAGACTGAAGAAGCCTGGACTCAAGGATCGCTGAGCCCAGGGCACACTCCAGGGTAACCTTATGGACACAGGAGGTACCAATTCTGTTTTGCCTGCCCACTCTGGGCCTTTATTTCCTTCCCAGGTTTCGGTTATGGGAATTGATGGAAACCCTCCTTGCCAAACAGAACAGCTAAGTTATCCTGTGCCCTGGAGGGGCACATTCTTTCGCACACTCTTTCCTGGTTATTCCTTCCTGTCCAGTCTCCCTCCTAGGCAGAGATGTTCTCCAACTTCTGGGAGCCACCCTGTGTTGACAACTGACAGTGAACAGTTTTTCCAGGTGAAAACTGGCAGATTGATTTCACCCATATGCCCAGATACAAAAAGCTCCCTTACTTGCTTACCTTGGTTGATACGTTTTCAGGCTGAATAGAAACATTCCCTACCCCCAGGGAAACTGCTGATATCACCTGCTGTCCTCATTGAGCAGATTATTCCCAGATTCAGACTTCCTGCATCCATCCAGTCAGATGAGAGTCCAGCCTTCACCTGTCAGACTGTTCAACTAGTCTCCAGAAGCCTCAACATCACCTGAAGACTCCACATCCCCTACCGACCTCAATCCTCAATGGTAAAGTTTACACAGAGACAACAGCCAACTGTCCTGAGGCTTCACTTAGAATCTAAAAGTTTATATTCAGGTGGTTCCTCAGGCTCACCTATCCATCCAGGAGTAGGAAAAGGAAATCCAATGCCAGATCAATGCAGCTACTCGGCCTAATGCTAATCCTTTCTCAGGTCTTACTCTGATACATCCAGGTCTTTGACTTCTCAATCTCTCTAGAGTTAATAACATCTCAGATTGTTTTCTTTGTGCAGGTTTGGACCGGACCCTGCTAACAGCCGTTCCTATGAGTACCCCCCACTTAATACTTCCTGAAAGGCTCACAGGACCCCTATTCACCTTTGGAGAGAGTTCCCCTTATTACAGCTCCTCAGAGAACTTCGCGTACTGTTGCACTTTCTCTAACTCAGGACCTTGCAACTAAACCATACAAGTCTCTTCTCCCCTGTTTGCTTCTCCAGAATTCCTTTTCTGATGTAATGGTACTCTGACAAAGAATTAGATCCCAATATGCCCTTCACTTTCTGTGTGCCCTCCACTTTAATTCCTTAATTGATTCTGTATAGTGAAGCTGAAATAATCTGACCTGTTCAAACCCTGGTATCCCTACAGGGACAAATAATATCTGTTGCCCAAGTTTCCTGACAGAACCTCTGAACACTAGATCTTCTGACAGTGAACAAAGGAGGAACATGCCTATTCCTAGAGGAAGAATACTACATCAATGAAACCAGACTGAGAAACTGGACTCATTGAGAAAACTCTCCTGCATCTGAATTTGCCCAGAGCTGCTTGAGTGAGGTTGCCAGAATGACATACAACCAAATGCTCCTGCACCCTGACAGCCACTTCCCCACCGACCCAGACACCGAAATCTTTTTTTCCCACGACGCCTCCAACCTTGCAGGAAGTAGCCAGACAGACTCCGGCACCCTATATCACCAAAAAGGTCGGAATATCAGGTCGAATTGGGTGGCTGCAGGGGGAGGGAGCACGGTCACCTAGCAACACACTGTGCCAGAAGTGACCAATGAGGTAGACCTGCTGACCCTGACGTCCACCTTGGGTCCACCTTTTCCTGGGCAGGACCCTTGACCCCTTTCCTGGGTATAAAAACCCTGAGCAACTGAAGCCATTTGTGATTTCTCCTGGCTCTCCCACCCCGACTTTCACTCTGGGGGGCTGGAGATTTCGTCTGGGATGCAGACTCCAATAAATCTCAAGCCACTACTTTTGTCTGACTCTGGTGAACCCGCCTGGTGAGCTTCTTTTGGCCACCCTCCGCCTTTGCGAGCTTTACCCACTGCCCCTTTCGTGAGCTTTACAGGTATCTTGTTTTAGCATTTCAAAATTATTTTCAAAAATTATGATAAAAACACAAAACATAAAATTTATCATCTTAACCATTGTTAAGTATACAGTTCAGTGGTATTAAGAACATGCATATTGTTATGTGTGCAACAGATCTCTAGAACCTTTCCACTTTGCAAAACTGAAACTTTCTACCCATTAAACAACTCTCTACTTCCCTCTCCTCCCCAACCCCTGGTAACCAACACTCTAATTTTTGTTTCTATGAATTTGACTACTTTAGATACATTATATAAGTATTTGTGTGTGTGTGTGTGTGTGTGTGTGTGACTAGCATAGTGTCCTCAATATCCATCCATGTTGCAGCATGTGACAAGATTTTAAGGTTGAATAATATTCCATTATAAGCATATACCATACTTAGTGTATCTGTTCATTCACTGATGAACATTTGGGTTGCTTTCACTTCTAGGATATTGGGGATAATACTGCTAGGAACATGGGTGTGCAAATATTTCTTCAAGATTGTTAGCCAGGTTTTCTTTACTCAAAATACCTGAGGAAAACAAAGGAGGAAAGATTTTGGGGGCTCAATTTCAGAGGTTTCAGTCTATAGTAGACTGGCTCCATTGCTATGGGCCTGTGATAAGGCAGAGCATCATGAACAGGGTGTCACATATAGAGCTGTTCAGAGACTGAGCACAAGATATACTCTTCGAGAAGAACACATCTCCAGTTCCCTACCTCCTCCAACTAGACCTTACCTAATAACCCATTCAGCCATGAACTTATCAATGGACTAGTCCATCAACGAGGTTGTTGTCCTCACAATCCAATAATTTCTCCCATAGTTCTATCTCTAAGCACTGCTGCATTGAGTGTCAAACTTTCAATACATGAAACTTTGGGGGAGCATCCCAGATCCAAACATTTCATCCTGCCTGCAAAGGCTCATGCCCATTTCAAAAGCATCTCCAAGACTCCTAGTAATCTTAACAGTTCCAGCATTGCTCAAAAGTCCTCTAATTCTAAAAGCAACTCTTAGCTGTTAGCCCTTCTAAAAATAAAAAAGCAACTTACATACTTCTAACATACAATGGTGGGGCAGGCACAGGATAAATATTCTCACTCCAAAAGGGAAGGAGAGAGGCAGAAGGAAGAGATGGGACCAAAGCAAGACCAAAGCCCAGCAGAGAAAACATTGAATTTTATAGCTTCCCATCCTGCATGTGAAGCATGTAAAGGCAAGATGTGACTTCTAAAGGTCCCACTCCTAAGACCTTGCATCTGCAGACATGTGAACTCCTTCTTGTACTCACTCTGCTGGCTGCCTGCCACTATCCCCAGCAAACAGTCCAACTTCCTAGCATCTTGACTTCCTGGGTATTCCATTGTAGTTTCTGCTTCACTCTTTCAGCTTCATGTATCTCTCTCTCAGGGGCTGCCCTGCCCCACATTGCCTGATCTCCCAGGCCTTCTTTTTGAAATCTCAGTGGAAGCCTCCTTGACCCTATAACTTTTGTATTCTGTGTTCCTACAAAACCAGCACCATTGGACTGCACTAAAGTCTGCTGCCAGCTTGAGCAGTAGCCCAGCCCACTTAGACCACAGTTAAGTGCCTGGATGACTGAGCACAGTGAACTGAATCCTGGGGAAACAACTTCCTAGGAGGCCCTGTGACAGCAGGGTACCCTGACACTCTCTTTTCAAGCAAAGTCTTTCAAATGAGTTTATGCTCTCTCACCCTTGAGTCTGCAGTGGGTGGGACCTGACCAATTACTGAAATGCTCTCAAGGCATCTGTTGTAACAGTGCAAAGTATTTAGTTTCTTTTTAATGATGTTAATCTCTTCAGCAATTTCACCTTGCTTGGCCCCAATTTTACACACTTTTCTGGACAAACTGTAAGTTTTCCAAATCTTTTCACTCTGCTTCTTGCTCCCAATTCTCTCTGTTAATCTGGCTAAAATCCACCAGTAATACTGATGCTACCACCTGAATGCTGTGTTGCTTTGAAATTTCCTCTACCAGATTAATTAGTTCATCACCTTTAAACTCAGCCTCATACAAACTCTCAGGGCATGGAAAATGTAAGCAAGTTCTTTGCCAGAATGTAATATGAATGACTTTTACTCCTATTCCTAGTAGAATCCTCATTTGCATCTGAAACCTCATGAAAACAGTCTTTAGGGGCATATGGTACTAGGGACTGAACCTGGGAACACTCTACCAATGAGTTATATCCCCAGCCCTTTGTAATTTTATTTTAAGACAGGGTTTTGTTAACTTGCAGAGGCTGGCCTTGAACTTGAGATCTTCTTTCCCCAGTGTTCTGAGTTACTGGGATTACACTTGTGTACCACCATCCCCAGCCCATGAGCACATTCTTTATTTTTTTAGTTGTAGATGGACACAATACCTTTATTTATTTTTTTTTTATGTGGTGCTGAGGATCAAACCCAGTGCCTCACATATGCAAGACAAGTGCTCTACCACTGAGCCACAACCCCAGCCCCTATGAACACATTCTATACTGGCTATGTTTCTACCAGCATTCTGCTTCCCCACTTTACTCTCTCCTCCCAGTTTTCAACTCAAGACCAGCTAGAGAAGGCTGAAGACACTCCCCAAACCAATCCCCTAAGAAGTCTTACTTCTGGTCCTAGCTTACCTCCAGCTTCCTTGAGCCAAAAATCTCCAGTCAGAACACACCTGAAATCTCCCAGTTTTTCCTGTTATTATGCTTTCTCACTCCAAGTTTCTGCCAAAGGCAAGAAGGGTGGTTGATTCCTTTGCTACAGAAACCTGGGATACTCATTTAGGGAGGTCTGTATTTCCACACTATATGTGCTGCAAATCCTTTTCACTCTGCTTATCTTTAATTCTTAATGGTTTTTCAAAATGCTATGATGATGCTATGATTGTTATGATGCTTTTAACATACACGATATAAGTCTTTGTGTGATCACAACTATTCAACTCTGCACGGGTCAGACTACATTGCTTTTTGACATGCATATCTTTCTGTACAGGTTATGGGTTGAATTCACACATTATACTCTGCTCTAGTGTGTGAAACGAGGGTATAAATCCACCAGAAAAGGGCCAAGAGAATGGGTGGGCCCTCTCTTCATTCCCTAGCTCCTTTCTAGAATAGTGGCACCCAAGATTTTAAGGCAGGACATTGTAAATATCTTCCCTGAATAATGATGATAAAAATAGCTAATAACCAGTGTTTTATAAAAACAAATGTATTTAATTCTCACTTCAAGCATATGAGATAGGCATTATAATCATCCCCATTTTGCAAATAAAGTAACAGTTTCAAGCAGGTATGTGGTTCACATACCTGTAATCACAGCTGCTCAGGAGGCTGAGGCAGGATCTCAAGTTTGATTATCCTTGGTAAATTGAGAGACCCTGTCTCAAAGAGAGGGAGAGGGAGAGGGAGAGGGAGAGAGAGAGAGAGAAAGGAATTGTGGTCCAGAGAGGTCAGGTAAATTGACCAAGATCACTCAGGAAATGAGTGGTGGACCTCAAATTTGTCCCTGACTTTATACTTAACAACAACTTGTCTCTTCTTTAGGGAAGACCCAAAGATCCTGACATCCAGTGTTTCCCACAAAGCATTCCATTCTGATCACTATTCAGTGAACCTCCTCCAGCTGAAAGACCTCATACCCAGAACTTTCTGTACTGGACTTTAGACAAGAGCAGACTGTGAAGACCACAGGCATTTGAGGAACTTTTTGTTTTAATCAACTTTGATATGTAATTTATATAGAATAAAATGCACCTATATTAAGTGTCAAGTTTGATGAGTATTGACAAACGTATACACCAGTGTAACCACCACTGCCATCAATATGTGAAAAACTGTCTACCCAGAAAATTCCATTGTGCCCCTTTTGTAGTCAATTCCCATACCAACCCCCTCCCCAGAGAACCACTTAGCTGATTTCTTTCACTCTAGTTAGTTTTGCTTGTTGCAAACATCATACAAATGGAATTATGCAGTATGCTCCCTGCCCTGTTTGCCATCAGCACACACATCCACTAGTTGCTCGAATTAGAGATTTGCTCCTAGCCAGGCACAGTGGTTCACACCTGCAATCTCAGTGATGTGGAGACTGAGGCAGGAGGACAGCAAGTTCAAGGCCAGCCTGGGCAATTTAGCAAGACTCTGTGTCAAAATAAAAAATCAAGGGGGCTGGGAATGTGGCTCAGTGGTAGAGCACACCTGGGTTCAATCCCTGGTACTGTAAATAATAGTGATAATAATAATAATAACAATGTTTGCTCCTTTTCAATGTAAATATATATATATATACATATATATATATGATGAAATACTGTATGTATTTATCTACTTCCCTGTTAATGGCTATTTGGGATGTTCCAGGTTTTTTTTTTCACCTAAGGAAAAAAAATATATATATATAATTATTTTTTGTTGTGCAGGGGATTAAACCCAGGGCCTTGTGCTTGTGAGGCAAGCACTTTACCAACCAAGTTATATCCCCCAGCCCCCAAGAAAAATATTTAATATAAATAGCCTTAAAATATTAATATAAAAGTTACTGACAAATGGACTAATCTATGGTTACTGAGTTATTTCCATAAAGCATTTAGCTCATTGATAAATGTTTCTCAGTTCCCTGTATGCCCTTAGGACAGTTTGAAGAACATTTAATGTGTTTAAACTAATTGTCATCAATTATGACTATTTCACTGGGAAGCAAGTCCACAGAACTCTAGCATCTCTCATCAAATACTCTTTTGCAACCACACCTGACTGGATGTCCAAGATACCCTGAGGGAGGCTGGGCCCCTGCAGTTAGCAGTGAAGAGTGGCAGAACCTTCCAGTAGCTTCACATTTTTTCATTTAGTGATATATCCAGGACTTTACTTCATACCATCAGTTCATAGAGATCCTTCTCATTCTTTCAACAGAAGCAGAGTATCACTGTGTGGGTATATCATAGTTTATTCATCCACTCTCTTGCATAGGGGAATTGAGTTTTTTCCCAATATTTTACTATTAGAAAGAATACTGCAGTGACTTGCCCTGTCTGCATGACATTTCAACCTGAGTGCAGGCTTATAGTCAGGGTAGATGCCTAGAGTGACATTGCTGGAACAAAAGGTAAGTGCATATTTGTCAGATATTGCCAAATTTCCCTCTAAAAAAGTGGTGCCAATCTTTATTTCCAACAGCCACGTATGAAAGTACTTGTTTGAAAGTTCCTGTTTGACGCTCGGATTCTCAATACCAGTACCATCATCCACATGGTCACCTCCAACACTGTTAAGGACAAACATTTGGTTCAGGTCACCCTCTAGCTTTCAGAAGCCCTTAGCAACCACACATGTCTGGATGTCCAAGATACTTTGAAGGAGGCTGGGCCCCTGCAGTTAGCAGTGAAGAGTGGCAGAACCTTCCAGTAGCTTCACATTCCGGAATTTCTCAGACAGGTTGAACAATAGGCTGCTGAAGCACATACGAGAAAATCCAGCAACTTTAAAAAGTGTGGGTGGGTATGCCAAAGGATAGGGTGTTCTCTGTGGCATCACAGTGCAACTGGCCCTTCTATACCAGGTCTAGGATCACCCTCTCCTGGTCCTGCCCAGAAAAACCTCCTCTCAGCAGATAGATAATTTTCCTTTTGAAAAGATCCCAAGGTGGTTTCCACGTGGGGGGGGCCCAGCTGTGCCTGTGAATCCATGTTTCTTATTCTGATCTTGTTTCCCAGGTGGGAAGAGTCTTTCAGGACAGACCATCATTGATGCATGGGGGATGAGAAAGAACTTTGTCAATGCCACTCAGCAATGGGATTTGGATGGGAGGTGATGGTGCTAATCAGCTAAGCATGAGGGGATTACAGCTGAGGAAGGACTTCCCAGACCCTAGGGTGTTCAGGATGAAGGGGGTCAATGAGGACCTTGGCTTGATTGCTTAGTTTGTCTCTCCTGGTCTCACAGACACCTACCTGTCTGGAAGGTCATGTCTGGGAATTCTGCTTCTTCAATGGCAGTGCTCTGTTCTGTTGCTGAGTCGTTCATGAGGAACAGATTCAGTAAGAGATGAGGTGTTGGGCATGGTGTACCTGGAGACTCATTTTTTTCTCTGGGTCTCATAAGGCATTTGCATGCACACTGCATCCTAGATACTGACCCTCTGGTTGTGTAGCTCATAACTTGCCTGCTGCTGGACATTTTGAAAAGCCTCTGAGGTTGGATAAGTTTTACCCTAACAAATTAGGAACAGACTAATTCCAGAAAATATTTAAAGCAGAAAGCCCTTCCAGAGCACAAACCCGAGTTCTTTGATTCCTTGCAAAAATGAAATTGTTCTTCAAATCAGCTCATCTCTCAGGTATCCAAGGACAATTAGGATTTAGCAGGCCTGAAGGGGACCTGTCCTTAGAAGCTGAAGCACTCCACCAGGGAGGGCCAGGGGTATTTTTCCAGAACTAACCCAGCAGTACACAGTGCCACCTAGTGGTGAGCCTGCACAGGAGGGTTTTCCCTCTAAAAACCCTCTGCACAAAACTGGCTGAACCACAAAGAGAGTAAAGCATCCCCTTGAGCTCTAAAGGTCCAACCGCAACTGCCCCACATTTTTACATCCTCTCTTAGCTCACAGTTTCCTCTTCTGTACAATAGGGTCAACCTGGTGAATTCAAACTTCCCTTTCTGGACTGGTTTCTTTATGTGGATCAAAATCCCCTTCTATCTCTTCCCTTGATACTTCCTCTTTCTCTTACTTGGAAGTAAAGAAAAATAAAATAAAATGAAAGTTTCATTATGTAATGAGAATTTTGTTCTTAGTTAATTCATGTTGCTGGAGCAGGCTTAGGCGGGCGATGTGTCTGGCAGAAGTGTAAGTTGCATATAGATTGTAAATGTGGTTCTAAAACAGGCAGCCTGCTTAGGAAATGATATGAGAATGTGACCTTTTTTCCCCCTGGCTCATATTTTTCCAAATTGCAAAAGCCACATTACAGAATATTTGAGAACTGGGAAGAATATGACCTCACTTCTATCACCCAGTAGTATCACAGAGGGATTCCAGATGTTATAGTTTGAGATGCATGTGATTCCTCACTTCATTCAGGTGCTATCTTCTGCAGCTGGTGATCAAATATCATTTGCTCTGAAATACAGTCAATCAAACAAAAAAGTACAGTGTGACAGGACAACTGACTGACTGGTTATTTGGAATGGTTCCTTTGTGAGAGTGATCAAATGTACTTATTCTTCAACAGCATTGGATATTAGCATCTTTTTCCATTTTGCCCATTTCACAGCATTAAGGATGACTTGTTCAGTGTGCATATCTTGATTTATCGCTGAGGGTGAACATTTCATAGTTGTCTAGACTGTTTATTTTTTATGAAACTTTTGGTTCCTCTCTGTTGCTCATTTTTATTACCTTGTTTATAGATTCCTTTATTATTAATTTGAAGGATTTATTTATATACTAACAACATTTACAGTTTGTCATAGTTTACAAATATTCTCTCCTAGTCTGTTATTTACCTTTTGGATTTTTTTTTTTTTTTTTTTTTGTGGTGCTGAAGATTGAACCCAGGGCCTTGTGCATGGGAGGAAGCACTTTACCAACTGGATCTATATTCCCAGCCCCTTGATTTGTTTTTGATATTTTAAATGTTCACAGGGTGGAACCTTAGTTTCTCCTCACAGCTTTCAAGTTTTCAGTGTTTCTTAAAGGTACAGCCAGCACCTTAAAGTTAAATAAATGCTATTTATTATTATAATAGTTCTGGTTTTTTTTGTTTTTTTGGATTTGTGTCTTTAAACTCCAAGGAGTTTATTGTTGTTTAAAGTGTGAGTAGTAAGAAGCAAAGTTCTAACTTTACTATTTTCCAAATGGGGAGCCACCCTTAACCCCACACTTTTCAGAGAGAGTATAAAATGCCACAGCCTTTTTGGATTACAATTTGGCCACAGCTACTTGGTAAAGGTGCACATACCCTTTGATCCAGCATCCTACCTCTAGAAATGGATTTCATAGAAATAAAAAGTATCAGTGTATAACATTTTACATGTAAGGTGATACATTATGTCATTTCTTTTTTTTTTTTTTTGAACCAGGGATTGAACTCAGGAACACTCAGCCACTGAGCCACATCTCCAGCCCTATTTTGTATTTTATTTAGAGACAGGGTCTCACTGAGTTGCTTAGGGCCTCGCTAAGTTGCTGAGGTTGGGTTTGAACTCGCGATCCTCCTGACTCAGCCTCCCAAGTCGCTTGAATCACAGGCCTGCGCCACCACACCCGGCACATTATGTCATTTCTTTTATAATAGTTCCAAAATCTAGAATCACCATGAATGTACAGGAAGAATGTTTGAATAAATTAAAGCAAATCCATACTAGGAAATATTATGAATTATTTAAAATAATTTAGCAGCTCTCTACATATATTGACTTAGAAAAGTGATCATGTTAAGTGGAGAAAGCAAAGTTACATGACATCAAAAAACCTATATGCGTCTGACTATGACTAGGAAAAAAAAAAACCCCATAAATCCTGAGCACAGCATCACACACCTGTCCCAGCTACTTGGGAGGCTAACCAGGAGGATCACTTAAGTGCAGGTGTTTGAGACCAGCCTGAGCAGCATGATGGGATCCCATCTCAAAAAAACTGTAAAATGATACCCATCATGAAGTGACCATTGGTTTTCTTTTTTTCATTTGTTCTTTTTAGATATACATGACAATAGAGTGTATTTTGACATATTATACATACATGGAGTGCACCTTATTCTAGTTAGGAACCCATTCTTGCAGTTACACATGATGTGGAGTTTCACTGGTCCTGTGTTCATATGTGAACATAGGAAAGTTATGTCCAATTCATTTTACTGTATTACCATTGGTTTTCTTAAGGAGAGGGAATTGGAAGGGGATTGGAGTATAAACAGTGAAGATTATTAATTTTTATTTTATAGACTTTTAAAAAATACAGCAAATCAAAAAAGAAATCATATCACTAACTGGTTAATTATAAAAGAGAATTTGTTTAACCTATGGGAGAAATAAGGAGTAATGCTCAATTTTGCCTTCTAAAAGGCCAAAGGGAGACAGGGCAAATGTTTCATGTATGGGAAGGTGGGTGGTTTCAGAAGGAATAAGCTCCTGTGCTCTCAGGGTAGAAAGAGAAGCAGAAGACAGGCATCTTGGGAAAACTGATTTTAGCACATGACATAAAGTTCTAATCACTAGAAGTATCCAAAAACTGAAGCATCTGTCACACTGAGTTTGAGTTTTTCATTGCTAGAAATATCAAGCTGAGGCTAGGTGGCCATCTGTCGTGTGTGCTGTGGAAGAAATTTCTAAATTTAACTGGAGGTTAGACTAGACAATTTTGAATAATTTCCAATGCTAGAATTCAATGATTTTAACACCTGAAAAACTTAAGATATAACATTTTAGCAGGCTATGTAGCACATCCTGTAATTCCAGCTACTTTGGAGGCTGAGGAAGGAGGATAGTGAGTTCAAAACCAGCCTGAGCAACTTGGAGAGACCCTGGTCTCAAAATAAAATTTAAAAATGTACTGGGGAAGTAGTTTAGTGGTAGAGCATTTACTTAACATGTGTGAGACTCTGGGATCAATCCCCAGTAAAAACACACACACACATACACACACACACACATACACACATACACACAAATCAATCAATCTATCATCTATCTATCTATCTATCTATCTATCTATCTATATCTATATAACATTGCAAATGAAGTGCCTGATAACTTAGAAATGATCTTCACCTGCCTATAAAGTTGCAAAATTCATAAAGGGAACCATTATATGATAGAGGGGGTATTTTGATTAGAAATTTATGTCATGTTATATTCCTGTACTGTTTAAATTTCTATCATTAATGTATTAATTCTGCAATAAAAGCTCATTAAAATACAAATGTCCATCTTCAGCAGATTTCTAGTAAAGACTGGTAGCTTTGACTGCTTCACAGTGTGATCACAGTGCACTAATTACAGACCATAGTTTCTCTTCCTTTCTCTGATGGTGTTTCATTTTTCTTTTTCAATATTGCTGGTTGTTTTCACCCCACAAAAGTAAATGCAAGGCCCTTCAATTAGAGCAGCATTAAGGCTCCATGAAAAGCAAATTTGGAAACATTTGAAGATAAAATAAATTAAAAAATACATAAACATTTCTACTCTAAGATGCATGATCATTGTTTTGTTAAGTATCTTTCAAAACTGAAGACAAATCTCAATAAAATTCTGGCAAATTGCATACAAAAACCTATTACAAAGATAGTGCACCTATAGGTGGGGTTCATCCCAGGGATGCAACTTTGGTCAACATACGTAATTCATCACATCAATAGACTTAAAGATGAGAACCATATGATCATCTTAATAGATGCAGAGAAAACATTTGACAAAATACAGCACCCCTTCATGTTCAAAACACTAGAAAAACTAGAGACAGTAGGAATATACCTCAACATTGGAAAAGCTATCTATGCTAAGCCCAAGGCCAACATCATTCTAAATGGAGAAAAATGGAAATCATTCCCTCTAAAAACTGGAACAAGATAGGGATGCCCTCTTTTACCACTTCTATTCAACATCATCCTTGAAACTCCAGCCAGAGCAATTAGACAGACCAAAGAAATTAAAGGGATAAGAATAGGAAAAGAAGAACTCAAACTATCACTATTTGTGGATGATATGATTCTATACTTAGAGGATCCAAAAAATTTCACCTAATAAATGAATTCAGCAAAGTAACAGGATACAAAATCAACACCCACAAATCAAGTGCATTTCCATACATTAGTGATGAATCCTCTGAAAGAGAAATTAGGAAAACTACCCCATTTGACAACAACAAATACTTGGCCTCAACAACAAAAAATACTTGGGAATCAATCTAACAAAAGGGTTGAAAGTCCTCTACAGTGAAAACTACGGAAAGAAATTAAAGAAAACCTTAGAAGATGGAAAGATCTCCCTTATTCTTGGATAGGCAGAATTAATATTGTCCAAATGGCCATACTACCAAAAGCATAACACAGATTTAATGCAATTTCAATTAAAAGCCCAATAACATTCCTGATAGAAATAGAAAAGGCCACCATGAAATTCATTTGGAAAAATAAGAGACCCAGAATAGCCAAAGCAATCCTTAGCAAGAAGAGTGAAACAGGAGACATCACAATATAAGACCTTAAACTATATTACAGAGCTGTAGTAACAAAAACAGAATGGTATTGGCACCAAAATAGACATGTAGACCAATGGCACAGAATAGATGACACATAGACAAACCCACATAAGTACAGTTACCTCATACTAGACAAAGGTGCCAAAAACATACATTGGAGAAAAGATAGCCTCTTCAACAACTGGCAATGGGAAAACTGGAAAACCATACATAGAAAAATGAAATTAAACCCTTATCTCTCACCCTGCACAAAGTTCAACTCAAAGTGGGTCAAAGGCATAGGAATAAGACAGGAGACACTGCACCTAATAGAAGAAAAATCAGGCCCAAATCTTCATCATGTTGACTTAGGATGTGACTTCTTTAACAAGACTCCTAAAGTGCAAGAAATAAAATCAAGGATCAGTAAATGGGATGGATTAAAACTGAAAATTTTTTTCTCAGCAAAGGAAACAATCAATAACCTGAAGAGAGAGCCTACAGAATGGGAGAAAGTCTTTACCACACACACATCAGATAGAGCACCAATCTCCAGGATATAAACATAACTCAAAAAACTTGAAACCAAAAAGAACCAAATAACCCAATCAACAAATGGGCTAAGGAACAGAGCAGATACTTCATAGAAGAAGACATATATTTGATCAACAAATATATGAAAAAATGTTCACATCTCTAGTAATTAGAGAAATGTAAATCAAAACTACTCTACGATTTCATCTCACTCCAGTCACAATGGCAATTATCAAGAATATAAGCAGCAAGTGTTGGCAAGGATGTGGGGGAAAAGGTGCACTCATTCATTGCTGGTGGGACTGCAAATTGGTGCAACCACTCTGGAAAGCAAGTTTAGAAAACTTGGAATGGAACCACCATTTGACCCAGCTATACCACTCCTCAGTTTATATCCAAAGGACTTAAAATTAGCATAGTACAGTGATGTAACCACATCAATGTTTCTAGCACCTCAATTCACAATAGCTAAACTGTGTAACCAACCTAGATGCCCTTCAATACATGAATGGATAAAGAAACTGTGGTATATATATACAATGGAATACTACTCAGAGAATGAAATTATGTCATTTGCAGGTAAATGGATTGAGTTGAAGAATATAATGCCAAGTAAAGTAAGCCAATCTCAAAAATCCAAAGGCCAAATGTTTTCTCTGATAAGTGGATGCTGATCCATAATGGGGGGCGGGCAAGGGAAGAATGGAAGAACTTTGGATTGGGCAGACGGAGGGTGGGGAAATGAGGGGGTATTCAGGGGTGGGAAAGATGGTGGAAATAAAGGGACATTGTTACCCCATGTATGTGTATGATCGCATAAAAGGTGTGACTCTGCATTGTGTACAACCAGAGAAATGAAAAGTTGTGTTCCATTGTGTACAATGAATTGAAATGCATTCTGCTGTCATGTATAACTAATTAGAACAAATAATTAAAAGAATGAAGACAAAGCAGCTCAGGAGGCTGAGGCAGGAGGATCGCAAGTTCAAAGGCAGCCTCAGGAATTTAGCAAGGTCCTAAGGAAGTTAGCAAGACCCTGTCTCGAAATAAAATATATAAAAAAGGTTGGGGATGTGGCTCAGTGGTTAAGAATCCTGGGTTCAATCCTGGTACACACACACACAATACTTTTTCAGATATAAAAAAATTGGAAGTTTGTCACCAGCAGACTCATAATACAAGAGATGATAAAGGAAATCCTTCTGGTGAAAGGAAAGTATGGATCCACACACACACACAAAAATATTGAAAAAGAAAACAAATCTTTCTGACTGGAATGAGATGGAATCTCAGTGTAGTTTTAATTTGCATTTTTCTAATTGCTAGAGATGTTCAACATTTTTCATATATTTGTTGACCATTCATGTTTTTACTTTTGAGAAGTGCCTGTTCAGTTCCTTTGCCCATTTGTTGATTGGGTTATTTGTTTTTTTTTTTTTTTTTTGGTGTCCAGCTTTTTGAGTTCTTTGTACATCCTGAAAATTAATGCCCTATCTGTGGTGGCAAAGATTTTTCTCCCATTCTGCAGGCTCTTTCTTCATGCTCTTGATTGTTTCTTTTGCAATGAAGAATCTTGCAGTATGGAGATTCCTCAAAAAACTAGGACTGGACCACTATTTGATTGAGTTATCCCACTCCTTGGCATACATCTAAAGAACTTAAAATCAGCATACTGTAGTGACACAACCATATCAATGTTTATAGCAGCACAATTCACAATAGCTAAGATATGGAGCCAAACTAGGTGTCCATCAACAGATGAATGGACAAAGTTTTATATATACACTGTGGAATGCTACTCAGCCATAAAGAAGAATGACTTTCTGACATTTGCCAGTGTATAGATGGATCTGGAAAGTATCATGATAAGTGAAATAAGCCAATCCCAAAAAACCAAAGGTCAAATGTTTACACTGATATGCAAAAGCTAAACCACAATAAAGGAGTGTTGGGCAGAGAAGAGAAGTTCAGTAGATTAGAGAAAGGGGAATTAAAGGAAGGGAGAGAGTACGGGAATAGGAAAGACAGAAGAATAAATCTAAAGTAATTTTCCTATGTACATATATGAAAACACCTAAGTGAATTCCACCATCATGTCCGCCCACAAGAATGGGGTCCTAATTAGAATAAGATATATTCCATGTTTGAATAATTTTATCAAAATGGATTCTACTGTCATGTACAACAAAGAAGAACCAATAAAATAATGAAGAAAGACAGAAAGATAGACAGAAAGAAAGAAGAAAGAAAGAAAGAAAGAAAGAAAGAAAGAAAGAAAGAAAGAAAGACAACAAATCAGAAATGATAACTATGTGGGTAAATAAGATTTTTTTCAATTAAATAAGAAAACATTGGCTTGTTGTGGTGGTGCACACCTATAATCCCAGCCACTCAGGAGGCCGAGGCAGGAGGATTGCAAGTTAAAAGCCAGACTCAGCAGCTTAGTGAGGCCATAAGCAGCTCAACAAGACCCTGTCCCCAAATAAAGTAAAATAAAAATAAAATAAAATAAAATAAAATAAAATAAAATAAAGAGCTGGGAATGTGGCTCAGTAGTTAAGTGCTCCTGAGTTCAATCAAAACACCAAACAACAACAACAATAAAAAACATTGTAAAAGCAAAATATATGGCAATAGTAGCATAAATGTTGGGAGAGGAAATGAAAACATACTTCTATACGATTTTTATATTACACATGAAACAATTTATCATTTTAATATAAAGTATGATAAGTAAACGATGTATACAATAAAACCTAAAGCAACTACAACATGAAAAAACAGCTATAGCAAATAAGCAAAGGATATAAACTGGAATCATAACAAATATTTGATTTAAGAGTAGGCAGAAAGAAAGCAGGAAAGGGAAACAAAAGATACAAAGAAAAAAACAAATAGCCAGATGACAGATTTGAACATAACTACATCAATTCTAATGATTACAAATAATTTAAATTAGAAGTCAGAAAACTATAGCCTGAGACCAAATCATGGATATTGCTTGTTTCTATAGTGCCCGATCTAATAACAGATTTTACATTTTTAAATGGTGACATTTAAAATGTATATATAACCACTTACATAATAGTTTTTATTCTGCCTCTTGGCCCACAAAGAGGGGCCAAGGGTAAAATATTTACCCTCAGGCTTTAAGAAAAGTTTGCCCACCGATGTTATAAACATACCAATTAAAAGGCAGAAAGTGTCAGATTAGGCGGCATTAAATTATCTTTGTCCATTCCTGCTGCTATAACGTAAGACTTTAGATAGGTAGTTTATAAATAATAGAAATTGATAGCTCCTGGTTCTGGAGGATGGGAGGTCCAAGATCAGCAGATTTGATGTCTGGGGAGTGCTTGCTCTCTGCTTCCCAGATTGCCTCATGTTGCTGTGTCCTAACATTGCAGTAGGTGAAAGGTGACTCTTAAAAAAATTTTTTTTTTTTTAAATTTAATTTATTTATTTTTTGTACCAGGGATTGAATCCAGGAGTGTTTAACTACTGAGCCACATCCCCAGCCCTCTTAAAAATATTTTATTTAGAGACAGGGTCTCAGCCTCACTAAATTGCTGAGGCTGGTCATCCTCCTGCCTCAGCCTCTGGAGCTGCTGGGATTACAGGTGTGCCACCAGGCCTGGCTTTAAATTCTTTTATAAGAATGTTAATCTCATCCAGGAAGCAGAGCCTGCCCACATGAGTTCATCACTTTCCCTAAGGCCCTAGCTCTTAATATGACTTTGAGAATTAAGTTCCAACATATGAAGTTTGGAGGTACACAAACATTTAGACCATTTTATGGCAATTAGTAATGTTGCCAGTGGGGCTGGAAGTGTGGCCCAGTGGTGGTGTGCTTTCCCAGCGTGTGTGAGGCTCTGGGTTTAATCCCCAGCACTTAAAAAAAGAAAAAAAGAAAAAAAAAAGCTGCTATTATCAATCATGTCAAATTTCTACATGAACATGTTTTCAGTTCTCCTGGATATATATCTAGGAGTGTGATTGCTGAGTCAGATGGAAACTCTGTTTTGCATTTAGAGAAACTGCCAGGCATTTCTAAAGAGGCTATACCATTTTACATTCCCACAAGCAGTGTAAGAAAGTTTTCCAATTTCTCCATGTTCTCACCAACCCTTAAGTTATGTTTTTTTTTTTCAATTATATCCATCCTAACAGCTGTAAGGATTTCATTGTGATTTTGATTTGTGTTCACCTGATTGCCAAGGATGGTGAGATCATTTTCACTTTTTTATTGGCCATTTCTATATCTTCTTTGAAGAAATGTATGTTCAGATCCTTTGACCATTTTAACGCTGAATTCTCATTTTGTTGTTAGGTTATAGAGTTCTTTATGTATTGACCCTTATCAGATATGTGATTTATAAATATTTTTATGAGGTTTTTATTTCTTTCATGATTATTTTCTTTGAAGTACATTTTTAAATTTTGATGATGTTTAATTCTTTTTTTTTTTTTTTTCATGGTGCTGAGGATCAAACCAGGACCTCACACATGCTACTAAGCAATTTTATCAATATTTTCTTTAATTGCTTATGCATTTTGGTATCATAGCTAAGAAATCATTTCCAACCCAAGGTCATAAGAAGTTTTATTTACATTTTCTTCTGAGAATTTTATAATTATATATTTAGGTCATTGAATCATCTTGAGTTAGTTTTTGTATATGGTAGGAGATATGGATCCAATTTCATTTTTTTGCAATAATCTCAGTATGATTTGTTGAATAGATTCTTCTTCAGTCTTGCTGAAATCAATTGCCTTCAGATGTGATGGTCCTTTTTCTGTACTCCCAATTTTATTCCTTCAATCTATAGGCCTATCCTTATACTAGTATTTCATCAGCTTTTTTTTTTTTTTTTTTTTTTGGTACTGGGGATTGAACTCAGGGGCACTCGGCCACTGAGCCACGTCCCCAGCCCTATTTTGTATTTTATTTAGAGACAGGGTCTCACTGAGTTGCTTAGGGTCTTGTTAAGTTGCTGAGGTTGGTTTTGAACTTGCAATCCTCTTGTCTCAGCCTCCAAGTGCTGGGATTACAGGCATGTGCCACCACGCCCGGCTAATCAGCTTTTTGATTGTCTTAGTTTGGTAGTAAGGTTTGAAAACCAGGAAGTATAAATACTCCTGATTTATTCTTTTTTTAAAAAAAAAAGATTAAACAAAAGGAATCTCTTGAAATTTCATATGAATTTTAATATGTGCTTGTTAATTTCTGCAAAGAAAACAACTGGGATGTGGATAGGAATTGCCTTGGATCTGCAGCCCAACCTGGGGAGTACCCCCATCTGTGCAATATTATGTCCCATCCATAAACATGAGATGTCTTTCCCTTTATCTATGTCTCTAATTTCAATGTTTTGTAGTTTTCAGAGTATAAACTTTATACTTCCTTTATTAAATTCATTCCTAAGTATTTATTCTTTTTAGGTCATTTGTTTTTCTATTTGAGTTTTTAATTTAAACAGTCATAATTTTTATTTTTATTTGTTGGTATGTGCTGAACCACATCCCCAGTCCTATTTTGTATTTTTTTAGAGACAGAGTCTCACTGAGTTGCTTAGTACTTTGCTTCTGCTGAGGCTGGCGTTGAACTCATGTTCCTCCTGCCTCAGCCTCCCCAGCTACTGGGATTATAGGCATGTGCCACCCACTCCCCACTAGTCATGAATGTTTCTATAAGTATTTTGGATTTCCTGTTTCTTTAAGACAATCTCTACTTCTACTCCAAGGTTATATAAGTAGTCTCCTAAATTTTCTTCTAATAGCTTTTTTTTTTTTTTTTTTTTTTAATTCCTAGGCCTTTTCATTTTAACCCTAAGTTGCTTAAGGCCTTACTAAATTGCTGAGGCTGGTCTCCAAATTGTCATCCTCCTGCCTCAGCTTTCTGAGTCACTGGGATTACTCTCAGGCTCCCTACCCTGCTCAACTGGAATTCATTTTTATTTTTTTTTAATTTATTTTTTTTAAAAACTTTTACTTTATTAATTTTTATGTGGTGCTTCTGAAGAATGAACCCAGTGCCTCACACATGCTAGGCAAGCACTCTGCCACTGAGCTTCAGCCCCAGCCCCCTGGAATTCATTTTTATACAGAGCATGAAGTGAGGAGTTTGGCTCTGCTTTCTTCCAGATGAAGAGAAAATTATGCCAGCTGTGTAAATCATACTTTTTTTTAAAACTGAAACAAAACATCAACATTGTCATTTAAGTTTGAAATATCCACTTAGATTTACTTCTCACATTGCTATCCTACTCATTCCCTGATTTGGTAACGGATATACTTGGGGGAACTAGAATAAATTATGTAAGTCTGTACTGAAGAAACAAAGTCTGAGAAGTAAGAGAAAGGCCAAGAAATTCATGGAAAAAAAGTGTTGTGAATAGACGCATACTAGAAGGTAGACATTTCTATAAAGTTGTTCTAATCAAAGCAGTGTGACCAGGCTCAGTGCCTCACACCTGCAATCCCAGCGACTCTGGAGGCTGAGACAGGAGGACCTCAAGTTCAAAGCCAGCTTCTGTGACTTAGCTATGCCCTAAGCAATTTAGTGAGACCCTGTCTTTTGTGTGGGTGCAGGTGGGCACCTGGAATTGAACTCAGGGGTACTCAACCACTGAGCCACATCCCCAGACCTATTTTGTATTTTATTTAGAGACAGGATCTCACTGAGTTGCTTAGCACCTCACCGTTGTGGAGGCTGGCTTCGAACTCTTGATCCTCCTGCCTCAGCCTCCAGAGTCACTGGGATTATGGGTGTGCACCAGTGCTCGACTGAGACCCTGTCTTAAAAAGCAAAAAAGGGCTGGGGATGTGACTCAGTGGTTAAGCACCCCTGGGTTCAATCCCTGGTACCAAAAAACCAAACCAAACCAAACAAATAAACAAGCAAGCAAACAAACAAAAAAACCAGTGTGGTATTGTCTCAGAACGAATGAATAAATAAAAACAAATTAAATTTGAAAACTTTCTTCAGTCTTATTCCACTCACCTAATGTAATAGGGTTTTTTTTGTTTTTTTGTTTTTTTTGGTACTGGGGATTGAACCCAGGGGCACTCCACCACTGAGCCACATCCCCAGCCCTATTTTGTATTTCATTTAGAGACAGGGTCTCACTGAGTTACTTAGGGCCTCGCTAATTTGCTGAGGCTGGCTTTGAACTCGCGATCCTCCTGCCTCAGCCTCCTAAGCCTCTGGGGTTACAGGTGTGCACCACCACGCCTGGCTGTAATAGCTATTTTTTAGTATTTTATCTCCAGTTTGCCTGTAGAACACAAAGGTGTATCTCCTGGAAATGCAAAGTTTACTTTTTTCTGGACATGCTTCTGTTTCCTCGACTCCCTCTACGTGCCTCCTCTACTTCTGCCTTGTGCTTATTCACAGAACATTCTAGGGTCCTTTCTTCCAAGCTCTCCACTCCCCTCCCTTTTGTCCATCTCTCTGATTTGACTGCCCCGCTCCCTGCCTCAATTCTCCCAGGAAATTAAACATTTGTCTTTCTTTAGGAGAGTAGCGCTGGATCACATATCTCGTTCTAATTCAGGCTGCCTCTAGATTGCTGTGACCAAGGAGAGTATTAAAGTATTTGGTAAAACAAAGATAGTTTATGAAAAAAACAACTTTTGCTCCCAGCTCCCTAGGCACAGCTCTCATATAATGATAATCCCAATGGATGAAAATAAAATTTGTCTTCTACTTTGATTTGATGTTATTTCATCAAATGTATAAACATTTAAATTTGTGTTCTAATCTTTTTCATTTACAGTTGTTTCATAAGTAGTTTTCTCATCACAAGCCCTATCTTTAAAAACTGTGTAATCCCTTCTTGTAGAGAGGGCATAATTGGCTTAATCATTTCTCTAGTGTTGAACATTCAAAAAATTGCCTTTTTGTGAAGAGGGCTGGGGAAAATTGTTAGAAATGTTTTAAAATAAAGTCCTCTTTCCTTCAAATCATTTCTCTGAAAACAAACTCCTGATAATGTGAATGATGGGGGAGAAGGAGTTAACATTTAAAAAATTTTTTTGTAGTTATAGATGGACAGAAAGCATTTATTTGACTTGTTTTTTTTTTTATGTGGTGTTGCGGATGGAGCCCAGTGCCTCACGCATGCAAGGCAAGTGCACTGCCACTGAGCTACAGCCCCAGAGTTGACATTTTTATTACCAGATGTATATTGTTGAAATGTACAGTATGATTCTAGTAACACTACCTGATCTCAAAACTTATTAAAAGTTATAGTAATCAAGACAATGTGGTACTGGTTCGAAGATGAACAAATAGATGAATGGAACTGAATAGGAGTCCAGAACAGACCTCCACGTAATGGACAACTGATTTTTTACATAGCTACAAAGACAATTCACTGGAGAAAGTGTAAGATCAGACGGAGGTAACAGAAGGGCAGAGAGGCCTGATGTAATTAAAAAAGAACTTGATTGGGACGGCTCTCCAGCGAGGTTCACGGGTCCTCCAGGGAGAGGGCCGGGGTGGAGGGCCGGGGAGGCCGCACGTGGCTGCTGCTGGGCGGTGCTTTTATGGCCTGGGATAGGTGGGGGAAGGCTTGAGAGTTCAGTGTCCTCCTGAGGTTCGCCGGAGACCCTGCTGGGACCTGTGTCCCTCTGGAATTGGCTGGGGGTCCCTCTGAGTGACAGGGGGGAGCGAGGTGCCATTGGGGTTTGTCTGCCAGTGTCCAAGTGGTTATGCTTTGGTGTGCGTAGGCTGCCTGATGCCCTGCCCCCATCCAGTCGCCTTGGACTGCCCTAACAGAAAGTCTTTTCTTTTCTCAATAAAATGATGCTAAGACAACCTGGATACTTACATTAAAAAATGAATTTCGGTTCATATTTTATGCAATCTACAAAACTTAAAATGCAAAACCTATAGCAATGAAATTTCTAGAAGCAAGCATAGGAGAAATAGTTAAAACCTTGGGGCTAGGCAAAGATTTCTCAGATGCAGTACCAAAACATAAGCCATAAAAGAAAAAATTGATAAATGGGACTTCATCAGAATATAAAACCTAAGCTCTTAGTTAAGAGGTAGTTAAGATAATGAAAACAGGGCTAGGGTTGTAGCTCAGTGGTAATGGGCTTGCCTCGCATGCATGAGGCCTGGGTTCAATCCTTGGCACCACATATAAATAAATGAATAAAGGAGTATAAAAAACAAAAAAAAATTTTTAAAAAGAAAGAAAAATGCAGAAAAAAAAAAAGAAAACTTAAGTCGGAGATTTGGAAGAAATACTTTTAAGTCAAATATCTGATAAAGAGCAGGTGCTCAGAAAGAGCTTGCAAAAATTCAATAATGAAAAATGACTAAAAAACAAACTAAAAGACACTGTACCAAAGAAGATATACAGATGGTAAAGAAACATGCAAAAGCATTGGCAATGTCATTAGGGAAATACAAATTTAAATTTCAATGGGGTATCACTACATTCTTATTAAAATGGCCCAAATGAAGAAGACTGACCACACCTAGTGTGGAGAGCAGTTGCACCTTGCTCTGAGTTACTTGGTAGCATTAGTACCAAAACCTTGATCCTAGTCCCCAATGTCAATCCAATAACAAGGACATGGTTTTGAGAAAAAGGAAAAAGAAGTTTATTGCTTTGTTAGCAAAGGAGGAAACACAGGGGACTCCTGTCCCAGAGGTTGTGATTCTGCCCATCAGCAGGAACGGGGTGGGGTGGGGGATTTTAAAGAGGTGATTCAAAGGTTACATTGCACATGTTCTAATTTGCAATTCACTTGTCAATTTGGGAGCTAGTCATTTTTGAGATCTTCTGGTGCCATCCCTAAAGTCTGAATTACTTCATTCCTGTGGTGGGTATGAGTTCAAGGACAGATAAGTCTGCCTTGGATAGGGAATAAAAAGCAATCCTGTTTCCCCAGAGAATAGGGAGGGGGAGAGATTAGGGAGGAGCAGGGGGAGAGGAAGAGAAAAAAACATGTCCATTTTAAAATAAGTCATGGTGGCAGAACAGCAGGGGTTCTATTCAAAGAATAAAGTGAACCTCTGTTACAGTAGTTCTCAGACTGTGCCTACCCTGAGTCACTTCGTTTCATAAAGCAGTAGTTTGCCAGTACTCCATTGTGAGTTTAAGTGCTGAGGTAGAATGTCTCTGTTGTTTACACAAGTAAACAATCACTATCTGCCTAGCACAACTGTAAGCCATAAGTGATAAAAATCATGATATAAAAATGACCATCTAAGGGGCTGGTGTCGTGACTCAGTGGTAGAGTGCTTGCCTAGCACGTGTGAGGCACTGGGTTTGATCCTCAGCGCTGCATATAAATAAGTGAATAAAATAAAGGTCCATCAACAACTAATAAAGTATTTTTTAAAAAATGACCAACTATGAACATTTCAGATGAATCAGAAGCACATGGATGCATGGGAGTATCAAACTCACACACAAAAAACCAGACCCATGACATTATGGAATGCACCAGACCACCAAATGAAGTATCCCTCACCGAAAGTTCATGAAAGGAAGAGCACCCCAAGACTAGACACAGGGGCACACTGACCCTGTCACCTGGTCACTAAGAAGATCATCAGGGTGCAGTTTGTCCTGCCCATGAAAACCACACATGGCCCCCTCCAAGCTTATATCTCAGGTTGTCCTGACGCTGGCCTAGAGTAGGTTCCTGTGCTCAGACAGGTCGGTTCTCTGAACAAGTTATTCAGCTGGGGCTGGTTGTAATCCTATCTGACTAGCTATAGCAACTCTGCATTGGTATCCGCTTTCTGCCTCCGCTCTCAGTTCAGGCTCCTGCACCCCTGTGGCTGCTGCCTTAACCCTTTCTTAGCCAAGGTTTTTTGGTAACAATACCTTATCAAAATAATTTCTTTACACAAATACACATATATTTGTGTACAGCATGATATGTGACTTGAATGTTTAAGGTATTAGTAGTTAAGACTGGATTAAAAGAATCTGTGATTTCCCATTTAATGACTATCAGGTGATCCACAAATATTTGGTGAATTGCCACTGATGAAAGTGGTGTAGCCTGTGAATTTATTGTTATTCACTAATTTCTGACATTGTGGACAGACATACATGATTGTTAATGGTGTAGGTCACTCACAGCATCAAGTGTTGATCAAGTTGATCAAGCAACTAGAACTCTTTTTTACTGTTGGCAGGAACAGAAAATGGTATAGGTACTTTGAAAAATAGACTGGCAATTTCTTTAAAGTTAAAACATACTGAGCATATAACCTAGACATACCCCTCCTAGATATTTCTCCAAGAGAATGAAAATATGTCCATACAAAGACTCACACGTGATTTTTTATATAGTATTATTTGAAATAGCTGGGATTTGGAAATAACTCAATTAACAGGTAAATAGATTCAGAAACTATTAGCATATGCATGCAATGGAATACTACTTGGTAATAAAAAGGAAAGAATTGCATACTATAACACAAATGAATCTCAAAATAATTATGCTGAGTGAAGATTTGTGAGAAATAGGAAGTTTGGTGGTCTACTTTGAGAATATAGTGTTTAGCCTTCATTGGGATATAAGATCCAATCACAGACATTTTGAGCTTCCCAACCTGTATCCAATCATAGCCATTTGAACTGTAGCCCTTCCTTCCCCCACCCTGCCCCAATTTAAAAATTAGTCAATTGTGTAGATTGTGACCCCAGCTCCACCCATCAGAGCAAGGGCCAGTGCTGCATCAGGGATAAAAATAGGCAAACTGCCTACCTGTGTGCCTCTTGCTCGTCAGGCTTGGTTCTGTACCTTGCAGTTCTGCAGAAGTGAAGTTTGTCTTGCTGAGTGACTTGAGCACGTGCCTGATTTCAAGGAGCACCCCGATATTTCTAATAGAATCCAGCCCCCCCAAAAACCCACAATATTATGTGATTTTGTTGATATGAAATTTAAAAGTTTAGAAAATGCAAGTTAATGCATAGTGACAGAAAGCAGACCAAGGATGGGGTGGGGTGTGCTTAGAAGGACGAGAGGGAAGGGGTACAAGTGGCACAGAAAGGCCGAGGGGAGACGAGCGAGTTCATTAGTTCAATTGCAGGAATGAGGTTCATGGTGTAACCTTGCCTTTAAGTCTCCAAATTTGGGGCTTAGGTGTAGCCCAGTGGTAGAGCGTGTGCTTAGCATGCATGAGGCCGTGGGTTCAACTCCAGCACCCCCCAAAAAAACCCCAAAATGCTGTAACAGTGGTCCACTTTGAATGGAGCCCCTGCTGCTCTGCCTCAGCGACTTGTTTTTTAAATGGGCCTGTTTCTTTTTCTTCCTCTCTCCCTGCTCCTCCCTAACCTCTCCTTCCTAAACTGGGAGGCAGGGACGATGGGATAGGACTACTTTCTTCCCCATTTTAGGCACAGTAATGTTCTTGAACTCACGCCACCATAAGAAGGAAGTAAACCAGACTATGGGAAGGGCATCTGAAAATCTCAGAAATGACTATCTCCCTAGTTAGCAAGTGAATCATAACTCCAACAGAGAACGCCTGAAATGCAGCCTTTTAATCACCTTTTTAAAAGGCCCCTGTTCTGGCTGATGGGCAGAATCACAGCCTCTGGGACAGGAGTTCCCCATGTTTCTCCTTTGCTAGCAAAGCAATAAACCTTTTTCTTTTTTCTAAAAAACATATTCTCATTATTGAATTGGCATCTGGGACAAGGACAAAGCTTTTGGTAACAAAACCTTATCAAATTTCTTCCTTCCTTCCTGCCTTCCTTCCTTTCTTCTTTCCCTCCCTCCTTTCCTTCCTTTCTGTACTGGGGATTGAACCCGGGGTGCTTAACCACTGAATCACTTCTCCAGCCCTTTTTATTTATTTATTTATTTATTTATTTATTTATTTATTTATTTATTTTTGAACCAGGGATTGAACTCAGGGACACTCGGCCACTGAGTCACATCCCCAGCCCTATTTTGTATCTTATTTAGAGACACGGTCTCACTGAGTTGCTTAGGGCCTCGCTAAGTTGCTGAGGCTGGCTTTGAACTCGCGATCCTCCTGTCTCAGCCTCCCAAGTCGCTTGGATTACAGGCATGCGCCACCATGCCCGGCCCCTTTTTATTTTTTATTTTGAGACAGGGCCTAGCTAAGTTGCTGAGGCTGGCCTTGAACTTGCTATACTACTGCCTCAGCCTCCTGAGTCCCTGGGATTATAGGTATGTACCACCGCGCCTGGCAAATTGTATTCTTTGAATGTAGCTGTTTTTAAAAATGGGGGAGATGTGTTGTCTATTTTTCTACTGTCTTCTTATATGACCAAGTAATAAGTGTATTTGAGTGTTATCACTGATTTCTGTGTTTGAGAAACAGCAATAACAAAGATAAACTTCCCCCCTGGCTTCAATATTCCTGAAAACCTAAATCTCTGGACAACTTAATTTTTTTTTTTTTGGGCGGTGCTGGGGATCGAACCCAGGGTCTTGTGCTTGCAAGACAAACTCTACCAACTGAGCTATATCCCCAGCCCCAGCTTAGGCTTTTAATCCTTGGTCTTCTGAATTCAGGCTTTGGAAGCCTGGATTTGAGCCCTGGTACTGCTAATTGTTAGTGCTAACATTGAGCCAGTCATTTATCCTTGGTGGGATTCAGTTCATTCAGTTGTGTAAAAAGGACATGGGGTCTACCTCCTAGGATTGTTTTGAAGATCAAACACAATAACATATGTGAAAGTGCTTTACTTCATTAGTGGCAAGGCCTATGTAAAATTTTTATAAGCTTCATCATCAGATAACCTAATGTGCAGCTTGGGCCCTGAGAGAATATATCAGAATAAAGATAATTCCTTTTTTATTTTTTAAGGTGGTGGTGGCAAAGAAGCAGCCAGGGTGTGGACTCTGCATTTAGGTGATATTTCAACACCTGTGACATCATCACACTCATAAACTGGTGGTTCCAGTGACCTACTTCCCATATTGAAGTATAACATCCTGAAAATGGCTTCAGTAATATAACCGTGGGCCACCTTATGCTTTGAATATAGTCCTCGCTGCTCTGCCACTGTGACTTATTTTTAAAATGGACGGTTCTCTTCCTCTCCCCCAGTTCCTCCCTAATCTCCCCCCTCCTAATCTTGGGGAATTTGGATTACCTTTCTTCTTCATCCTACGCAGAGTTATCTGTCCTTGAACACACACCTACCACAGGAACAAAGTAATCCAGACTTTGGGGATGGTACCAGCAGAGCTCAGAAATGACTGTCTCCTAAATTAACAAGCGAATCACAACTCCACACAGACCCCATGGAATGCAGCCTTTGAATTGCCTCTTTAAAAAAGCCCCTATTCCCCTTGATGGGCAGAATCACAGTCTCTGGGACAGAAGTACCTGTTTCTCCTTTGCTAATAAAACAATAAAACTTCTTTTTCCTTTTTCTCAAAACCTGTCCTCATTACTAGATTGACATTGGGATCAAGAACTGAGTTTTTGGTTATAAGACCTCATTCCAGATCCACCAAATCAGAAACTCTGAGAATGGGGCTCATCGGTCTGTTTTAATGCTCCTTCAGAGTGATTTTGGTGCAAGGTAAAGGGCCACTGATACAATAAATGCTGTTAAATCCGACATATCTATTGTCAATCAACCAATTATAATCAAATTAAATAGCTTTTAACATTTAATGCACGGCCCTTTCTGGAAACATTTCCAGAAACATTTCCTAGTTTTGTAAGAAAAAGTTCTACCTATTGAGTGTGGGTTATGAGTTATTGGACATATGTGGCATGGAATTTTGCCATTTATCTATGCATGCATTTGGGGAGTTGTTTTTTGACTTTTGGTATAGGGGAATGCCATTTGGACAATCAAAATGGTTATTTACACCATAGTATCCTATTCTTAGTAATTTGAATTAAAAAAAAAAAGCCTCCAGGCTGGGCAAAGTGGTGCATATGCACATCTGTAATCCCAGTGGCCGAGGGTGAGACAAGAGAATCGTGAGTTCAAGGCCAGCCTCAGCAACTCAGTGAGGCCCTAAGCAACTCAGGGAGACCCTGTCTCTAAATAAAATCCCAAAAAACAAACAAACCAAAAAAACATCTGGGGATGTGGTTTAGTGGTTGAGCACTGTGGGTTCAATCCCTGGTAACAAATCTCCAGAGTCAAACTTCCTCATATTTAAGAAAGAGTTGTGCATTGAGAGACTGGTTTATGTTTTACAAATTTGCACAATAAGTGTGGAGTACAAAGTGGCCATTGTGTTAAGACAAATAAGGCAATCTTCACGTGAATTAAAGCTAAGAAATTTTTAAGTTAAAAAGTGCCCTTTTCACCTGCTTTCTATTACCGGAGGTATCATTTGTTCACTTATCCAAAAGAGTAAGCCAGTTCAAGAGCACAGCTCCCATCTGGTGTGGTTTCTGATATAGCAACAGGTAAATGATACAGTGGCCATGTGACTGCGTGGGGCCTGGAAGTTAAATACCCCAACTTCGGAAACCATGGAAACTTAGAAGGGAGAGATGGAGCAGTGAAAGTTGCTCTACTTGAATAGTTATCTGGACTAAGCCATGGTACCCTAAGGGAGATGTCTCTGGTGCTGCCCACAAGCCCCCTGGGCTCTTGTGGGCATGTTGCAGGAGAAGAGATGTCTTGGGAGAAGGGGTCTGAGGAGTTCCCAGAGGAGAGTGGGGACCGACCTCAGGACCAGCGGGGTTCTTGGCATACATTATGGAACACAATTTCAGCACAAGCAGACAAAGGCATAGACAGAGGTTTGATTAGGAAGGTCGAGGCCCATTCGGGGAGAATGTGGGCTGCCTTAAGAGTGAGAAGCCACGACTTGGGCTAAGGATCCAATATTTACGGAAGGGCTGTGTCAGGGACCAGATTGGAGGTAGATCCAGGGTAGAGTGATGCAATTTCAGGCCAGTGTTCCCTTCATTTGCATATTGCCCTCATTTACAAGGGCATGGGCCAAAACTTACAACTACAATTTCTGAATCTCAGTGGCTTGTGGGCATTTCCTTTAAGATTTTCAGTATTTCTCTCTTTATCCTAAATCTCTATCTCAGTTACAGAAGCCTCCCAAAATGATGGTGAATTTCTATCAATTTTTGTAGTAACCAAGGAAATTAATTAGGTTTAATTTGATTTAGAAAAAACAAAGAAACATGATATTTCTTGTACCCAAGTGTTACGGAGCAAATCCAAACAGGTTTATATGAAATTTATATATGTCTCTCTATAAAATTAAAATGTTTATAGTAAACATTCTCCTTAATGTCTTTTTTTTTGCTGCAAAACTTGGGGGGAAACAATATATTTCGAATAGTGCTAGTTTACAAACTCCAAACCTGTTCAGTCTTCACATCTGTGACAGATGTCAGTTTCCATGGGAACCTCTTTTCATCTTTTTCTTTGCTATATGCACTTTTGTTTTCTTAATAGTGAAGTGTATATTGAAATTGAAATTTACTAACAAAACAGGTTAGGGGAGAAAGGTACTAAAAGGAACTGTGTTTTCCCCTCCCATCTCCTACTCCCTGTGTTTCCAGAACCTGAGTACTGAGGGCTGGAGAGCAGGCTGATTATGAATTGGGAACTCACAATGAATTCAACAGAATCTTCTAGGCTTATTCACTATCGTGACAGGTGTATCTGGTCCTTGTAGGGTCTACTTCCTTTAAAATTTTTCAAAGTATATCAAACCATATGTAGATATGACTTATGATGACTTGTGATGATTCAACTTACAATAGTTCAACTCCACGATGGTACATAAGTAATACACATTTGAATTTTGATCTTTTCCTGATCTAGCAATATGCCGTATGATCCACTCTGGTGATGCCAGGCAGTGGCAGTAAGCCACAGCTCTCAGTCAGCCTCGTGATCCTAAAGGAACACAACAGACACTCTATGCCCTGTTGCCAGCGTTCTTAATGTATGGTTTTGTGTTTTCTTGTTTGCAGAACATCCATCTGTGGTGTGTAGGAGATTCAACACTTCATTATGAAATAGGCTTTGTGTAGGATGATTTTGCCAACTGTAGGCTAACGCAAGTTTTCAGAGCATGTTTAAGGTAGGCAAGGCTAAGCTATGATGCTTGGCAGTTGGTTAGATTAAATGCATTTTTTGGTGGGGGTGGGGTACTGAGGATTAAACCCAGGGGTACTTAACCACTGAACCACATTCCAGCCTTTTATTTATTTATTTATTTATTTTTGGTATGGGGAATTAAACCCAGAGGTGCTTAACCACTGAGCCACATCCCCAGCCCCGCCCCCTTTTTTTTTTTTGTATTTTACTTAGTGACAGGATCTCACTGAGTTACTGAGGCTGCCTTTGAACTCACAATTCTCCTGTCTCAGCCTTCCAAACTCTGGATTACAGGCGTGTGCCACCACACCAGCTAACACAAAAATATATATATTTTCTTTTTTTTTTTTTGTTTTTGTTTTTTGTTTTTTGTTTTTTGGTTTTTTTTATTTACTTATTGATTCATTGAACACAAATGGAGTACAGCTATTGTTTCACTGGTTGTACACAAAGTAGAGTCACACCATCTGTGCGTTCATACATGTACACAGGGCAATGGTATCTGTCACACATTCTGTTATTATTTTTCCCCCCACCCCGCCCCCACCCCTCCCTTCCCTCTATGCTATCTATCCTTCCTCCATTCTTGCCACCCTCCCCCCCACATTATGCATCATCATTCATTTATCAGTGAGACCATCCGGCCTTTGGATTTTTGGGATTGGCTGATCTCACTTAGCATAACAGTCTCCAACATCATCCATTTACCTACAAATGCCATAATTTTATTCTTCTTTATGGCTGAGTAATGTTCTATTGTGTATATATACCACAGTTTCTTTATCCATTCATCTACTGAAGGGCATCTAGGTTGATTCCATAATCTAGCTATTGTGAATTGAGCAGCTTCTCATAGATTTTAGATGTAGCTATTCTTAATCTTTACCATATCCTAGCAGTTCCTCTTGTTCCTTACTGTTGTCAATTTATGTTAGAGGCTAATAGAAAATGGCAAGAGTGTATAAATTAAAATTCTACCATTCTTTCCTATCCTGCCACTTTACTCTGGTTATAGGGTAGAGGATTAACACTGGCCATCTGATATTAGTGAATAAGAGCATTAACAAGAGCTGGGTTGTAGCTCAGTGGTGGAGCACTTGCCTAGTACGTGTTGAGGCACTGGGTTCGATTCTCAGCACCACATAAAAATAAGGGCATTGTGCCTATCTACAACTAAAAAAAAATTAAACATTTTTTTAAAAAAGCATTAAGAAGCCCCTTACAAACAAAATCACAGATGATATACAGAAGAGAAAGTAAAAATTGTAAACAAGTCATGAGCTTTTCAATTATATTGTAATCTAAGATGTGAAAATGGAAACAAGATATGGCTTTGCCTCTGTAAATTTGAACACTTTTAAAACACAAAGGTCAATGCAAATGAGGCCATGAGAAAGATTAGTTGCTAATGGCATTGTAAGTTGATAGAATTGTATTGTACAACCTTTAACAATATACATCAAGGGTGATAGAAATGTAAATGTCTCCTCCCCTATTCCACATATTCCTGAGGGTGAATTTTGGGAAAAACAATTTGATAGAAAGAGAAAGAGAGCTCATTAGAGGTATTTTATAATAAAATTTAACCAGGAAAAAAAGTATATATGTCTTAAATATTCAACTCTAGAGAGCTGATCAAGTCAATGATGCCCCCTCTGCATGATGGCATTACACAGTCTTTGAAGATAAAACACAAGAAAAGAACTTGTGGAGCCAACACCAAATGAAAAAGAGAAGACAAATGATATGTTTATGTGTTTGTTGAAAAAAAAATCAAATGAAAGTAGGATTCAAATCTGAGTGTACATCAACTGTGATCACAACCACCTGAGAATGCTGTGGGAAAAGTCATTCCTTTAAAATGCTGGACAAAAGTCCTCAGAAAGTGAACCATCTTTGCTTTGCCAAATACTTTCTCGGCCCTCATGGTCGTAGCAGTCTTGGCTTAGGGCCAAGGACAAGTAATTCAGCATTGCTCTCCAAAAGAAAGAGACAGGCACAGTTTTAATTTCCTGGAGCAAGCAAAAGTAGGAACAGGCTGGTAGAGAGGAAGGGTGAGATCAGAAAGGAGGGTAGGCAGAAGCATGGAAGGTGGGTGTGGGGGGGTATTCAAGAGAAGAAATGACCCATGAGAATGTTCTAAGAACAACCATGAAGCAGAAATTCAGGAGGGAGTTGGAAGTGTGGGGCGAATGTGCCTAGAAAACTGGCAAATTTGGAACAACCAGGAGGCTGAGTTTTGGGTTATACCTAAAGACTAGAAGATAAAATGAAGAACAAAAAATAAATAGCTACTTTGTTAAAGTAGTGAAATATAACTGATAGTTCTAAATTTAATTTACATTTATGTATTCATTTGTTCCAGGGACAATATCATTCTCTTACTTAGAAAGGCTTTAGAGAAACTTTAGCAGCTGGTGTTTCAAGTGTCTACTCAAAATTATTTTTTTCCATGAAGTTCTTAGCGTTTCTCTGACTTTTCAGCCTTTGATTTTTCCTTAGGTATCTTTCAGTGCTTTTATCTTGTTCTCTCCAGCACACCATCCACTCAAATCACTGAACAAGTGTACAGAAAGCTCAGAAATAAAATCTGAGTATGTATTCTACACTTAGATGACAGTGCTTTTATTTTATTTCAGAGGAGGAGGTATGACTTACATGGCCACTCTTCATGTGGAAGGAAACAAAGCCGACTCTACTTCATGTTCTGTACAAAATGAATTCAAAAGGGACCAAAGATGCAAAAGTTGAAAAAAACACACACAAAAATGCTTTTTAAAGATAATGGTGGAGATTATTTGTAAAATGTTAAGAGTGAAGGTGGAGATCATCTGAAGCAAGGTAGGAAATTCAAAACCACAAAAATGGATTATATGGAAAAATAAACAACAGTCAAGAGTTACGAGGTGGTGAAGGACCAGGGGAAAGAATTTGAGCACACGTTAGAAACAAAGGATTGATAGCCTTAGTTCCACAAGTCCTTCCAATCGTTAGGGAAAAGACCTCCACTATGTGAGAGATGTTTGGGGGGAAACCCCAGCTCTTTCCCTACCCTCATACCACTTCTCAGAGTTCTCCAGGGGACAACTGCTGAGTGTCCTTTAATCCAGTTGAATTTGGACGTCATCTCCCTGGAGTTAAGAGTCAGATCTGCAGGTTATGCACTCAGTCCCATGAGATGTGGCCCCACCTTCAGATGGAAATGGGAGCCCCAGGCTGTGACCTGTGTTTCTGATTGAGCTGTAAATTGGGAGTTCCTACTACCCTATTCTCGGATTCAATTGCATTTGCTAGATTGTCCTAGCTCCTAGCTACAAGGGTTTTAGGAGCTGTCTGAGGAGCCAGGGCAGAGACCAAACACACTTTCCTCTTTATATCACTATATCACACACACCCAGTAGAAAAAGGGGTAAGGGATGCAATGCTACTGTTTGTTCCCCCAGCTATTCCTCCTTTGCCTGCATCTGTGCTTTTGCAAACTGCACCACCTGGGATCCTCAAGGGCTGGCTTCCCCATTAGGTCTGGCTAACAGAAGAACCAGCATGAAATTAGAACGCTGAGGTCAGACAAGCCAGGAGTTTTCTCTTGTCTGGTGATGTGCTTCCAGAAGAAACTAGGTGCTTCCACCTCAAGGGCTCCTATGGGACAGCTTTCCCTCACAGTTCCAGGCTTGCCCCTGCAGGCTTGCCCCTGCTGCCTTGGGAGCCCTGCCCACAGCTCTGTAAATAGTTCCTTCTTTTGAATAATCTGGGGTGAATTCTGTTTTCTGCTGGGATTCTAACAGATGTAGATATGAACCAGCAAAGGGGAAATTCAAATCATCAATAAAAATATGAACATACCCTTGACCTCATTTGCATCCAGAGAATTCTATTTAAATAACAATGGGTAGAACTTCTCACTACTCACATGCCCAAAAGTCAGAATTAATAAGAATATGAGGAAATAAGGATTCCTATTCATTGCTGGTAAATATATGACTTATTATATGCAGACTTTGGGGGAAGTAACTTGTTAATGTCTATAAAATTCAAGAATACACAAATCCTCTGACTCATTTGTTATCCTACAGAAACAAACGTTCTAGGAAATAAGGAGCAATGAACAGCTTGCTTGTTAAAGAAATTTTATGGGTACAAAAAAATGGACTTAAGCTGAAGTCCACTAATGCAGGGATTGTTGACTATATTATGATACAGCCATATAACAAATGTTAGGTAGTTATTAAACCAAAATGGCTTCGTATTTATTGACTTGGAGGGACATTTTGAAATCAGTACGTTGCAGAGCATTGAGTAAAGTCTACATGGTAGAGATTGCTCAATGTCCCAAGATCCATTCTTTTTCTTTCCCTTTGGTAATAGAACCTCCAAATAGAGCCAATCAGATACATGACTAACTATTTCCAAGAAACCCTTGCAGTTAATTGTGTACATGATTCGAAATTATGGTCAAAGGGAAGTGATTACAGGTGATCTATTAGAGGAAGGAATGCCTTCAGTCCCCCTTTCCCCCTCCCCTCTCTTCCCTCCCTGCTGCCCTCCCACTTCCTGTTGACTAGAACACAGACCTGCTGTGAACCATCCTGCAAGATGTGGCTGGAGCAACCCTCAAGGATGGTAAAAGTGCAAGATGGAAGGAGCTGGGGTTCTAAGATGACCTCAAAGAATGGAACCCCCTTGCCAGTTGGGTCATCTACCTTAGGACTAAAGAAGTAAATTTCCACCTCATTTAAGCCACAGATACGTTGGTCTATTTCAGGAGCAAAATTTGAATCCCAGCATGGAATGATTTATTTTTGGTAAAAGAAATAGTAAAACCCTGGCATACATTTGCATATGGAACTTAAAGATGTGGAAAAATATATCCAACCTGTTCACTTTGGTTCCCAAGGAGTGGCTGGGAATGAAGTTGGGGATAATGAACTTTGTCTCTGTTATGGCTTGGATGTGAGGTGTCCCCCAAAAGCTCACATGGGAGACAATGCAGGAAGGTTCAGAGGAGAAATGATTGGGTTGTAAGAATCTTAACTCAATCAGTGAATTAATCTCTGATGGGATCAATAGAAGTGGTAGGGTGTGGCTGGAGGAGATTGGAATTGGGGCATGGTTTTGGGATATATACATATAGCCCAAATATATATGTGTGTGTGTGTGTGTGTATACACATACATATATATGTATATACACATATATTTGTATCTGTGTATACATATATGTGTGTATACATATATATGTGTGTATATATATGTATATACAGATACAAATATATATGTATATTTGTATTACAGATACAAATATATATGTATATTTGTATCTGTCGAGGAGAGTCTCTCTCTGCTTCCTGATCACCATGTTGTAAGATGTAAGCTGCTTCCCTCCACCACCCTCTTCCGCCATGATGTTCAGCCTCACCTTGTGCTCCAAGGAATGGAGCCAGCCTTCTATGGACTAAGACCTCTGAAACCATGAGCCCTCAAATAAACCTTTCCTCCTCAAAAATTGTGTGGTCAGATCATTTAGTCACAGCAGTGAAAAAGCTGACTAAAGCAGTCTCCTTTGGAGGACATAATATCCTTTCATCTGTGTCTTAGGCAGGCTTTTTTTTTTTAACCTGGAATTGAACCCAGGGATACTTGAACTACTGAACCACATCTCCAGCCCCTTTTTGTATTTTACTAGAGATAGGGTCTCCCTGAGGTGCTTAGGGTCTTGCTAAGTTGCTGAGGCTGACTTTGAACTCGAGATCCTCCTGCCTCAGCCTCCTAGGTCACAGGATTACAATCTAGGCGGGCTTTTTAATGTTGCAAGGAGAGACTCATTCAAGTCGTATAAAAAGGAGTTCAGAGTAAGTGTAAGCGCAAAAAGGAAAAAACGGGAGGCAGACCTCGACAGATTCAGAGAAGCCTTTATTCCTTCGCAGAGTCGGTGGTCATTCGGGTCCACTTTCCGGATGGAAAATGGCCGTCAGTTACAGGGGGGATCCTGATTTTATAGGGAAGGAGGAGGAGGATGTAATCATTGTGTACGTGCAGTTTTGACCATCAGGGGCTAGCTGTACAGGTTAAAATTAGATGCTGAAGGATGAGTGTTCAAATCTTGCCCAATGTCATTCAGGATTAGGTTGACCTGGGGAAGGTCAAGGTTTAGGGCCTAGCATTCCATATCCACCCTTTTCCCCAGGGCCCATTGTTATCAGGAATGCACTGGGAGAGGTTTAATGGTTGATCAGTCTCCTTTCCCGCTTATCAAGCCACACTGTCCCTTAATTTTTCTTGGGGAGTTATTTTATAGGAATATTATTTTCCATAACCCTTCAGTAAGGACACAAAGAGGTCACACAGACTTCCAAACCAGGACCCCCAGTACAGCTGGGCTTCTGAGAACTGGAAGGTTGTAGGAGCACAGCTGGTTTGATTCCCTCTGTGGTTTTCTCAGCACATCTGCTGCTTGCCCACAATCCAGAAACAGTCACCCTTGGCAATGTCCAGGTCAGTGGTTCTCAAAGTGTGGATCCCCACAGCAGCAGTGGAATAATCTGGGAGAAGGTTAGAAATGAAAATTCTTGGGTTCCACTCCAAGTCCCAACAATCTTTACTTAACAAACCCTTCATGTGATTCTCAAGAATACTAAAGTTAGAGAACCACTAAGGTAGATGATTTTCAGCTCTAATGCCTACACTTAATTGGCAAAAGGAATTGCTGTATTAGTGAAAGATACTAATAGAATCTGCTTGTTTATTTTAGCCATGCCATACAACTTAAAGGTCTTTGGTCCATGGATGGATTAGAACAAGAGTCCATCCTAATTACATTCAGTCTTTGCAAGGAGGCAGGATCACAATTTACTTAACTTTTCTCCTGTGGCTCTACAGTTAGAGAATGCTATTTTTTGTTGTTGTTGCTATTACACCCACACATTCATAGCTTTAAAAAGAATGCACAATTTTATGGCCTTTGTATAATTTTCCACTTCAATTTGAGAAATAAGATTATATACCAGCATACTATCATTAAATATTATAATTAAATTATTTTTGCTTTTTAGCTAATTCAACAACATCCCTTTAAAAGCAGAAAATACCCCTCCTTTTTTTTTTTTTTTTAAATAAAGGGAGGGTATGTGGCAAGAATCAAACGAGCAGCTTAAAGGGTCAGTACCAGGGGGGCAGTGCCTATGTTGCAATAGGAAAGTTGTGCATTGTGGAGTGGACAGAGAAAGTGTTTGTGGAGCCATGTTGAGCAGGGACAATGGCAAGGTTCTTGGGAAAAGACCAAGGCAAGTGTTGGGAGTCAGGGAAACTCACAAGGGTTGGGGATGTCTCTTCCACAGGTGTCACTTAAAAGGTCTGCTAGAAGGTATCTGAAGGAATCATGAGACCTCTGATAACTCATGGGTTAAAAAGTTCACACACACACACACACACACACTTTAAGGACTTATATAACTTGCTTATTTGAAGAGAAGAGGAGGAAGAGGAATGGGAAAGTATTGTATTTTTACAAATTAAATTATATTTTTTCCCAGAAAAAATATGGGGCATGAAGGTGGGGAGGGGATAGGGAGACCTAATGGGAGATCATTTTAACCTTGCGCAGACCCTGAGGTTACTGTATTCAAGCATTAAGGGGGCACTGTGAAAATGAGAAAGGGAGTAGCTCTATTTACTGCAGCAAGTTCAGGACCCAAGGCAGCCCTACTAGTTCAGCACAGCAGAATTGGCGCTCTGAAGGCACTTGCTTTAATTCGCATTCCTTTGATTACTAGCAATTATGAGCCTTCTTATATTTGTTTACTATTAATTCTCCTAATGCAAATGGTTTGTTTTCTTTGTCCATTTATTCAGTGGGCTTCCCCCACCCCACTTTTTTCCCCCTTTTTTAGTGGTGCTAGGGATTGAAGCCAGGGCCTCACATATGCTCGGAAGGTGCCGTACCACTGAGCTACACTCCCAGCTGCTGCTGCTGCTCCTCTTCCACCTCCTCCTCCTCTTCCTCTTCTACTTCCTCCTCTTTTCCTCTTCCTCTTCCTCATCTTCTTCTTCCTCTTCCTCTTCCCCCCTTCTCCTCCCTCTTCTTTTTTTAATGGCTAGAATTAAACTTTTCTATTAAACCCTTTATCATATTTGTGATAAATATTTTATATGATGGCTTTTAAATTTTAATTGTTAAGGTGTTGAAATAAAAATATTACATATTTTTAAAAATATATTTAGATGTTTATTTATTCATTTATTTATATGTGGTGCTGAGAATCGAACCCAGAACCTCCCACATGCTAGGCAAGCGCTCTACCACTGAGACATAACCCCAGCCCTGGAAATTTTACTTATTTGAATGCCTGCTTTGGAAAAATTTTCTATTGTTTTTAGAGTTGAGAAATTTATTAGTCTTTCACAGATCTGATAAATACACCATTCTTTTTCATCTCAATTTTATGTAATGTGATTTTTATATTTAACACTTCAATCCATCTGGAGTTTCTTTTTGCAGTATGTTAAGATAAGGATCTGATTTAATTTCCTCTCCAATTACTATCTAATTATTCCAACACCTTTAAAGAAAAATGTCCTCACCCCAGAGTTTTAAAAAGCTCACAATATCATATAATGAGTTTATTTAACTGAGTCTATTTCTGGATTCTCCATTTTGTTCAGTGTTGTATGTTGTTTATCCTTTTTCCTTTCCTGCCTAATCTACATTCTTTACCATTCTTGTTAGAGAACTTGTCTATTTATAACAGTAATTGCCCAGAGACCTTAGGGGAGAGCCCTATTATAGTAGTTTGGATGTTTTAGAGGCAGAGAACTTTAATCGGTGACAAATCCATATTATAATATGTATGTTTAACAGAACAAATGACTGATTTTTTTTTGGAACCGGGGATTGAACTCAGGGGCACTTGACCACTGAGCCACATCCCCAGCCCTATTTTGTATTTTATTTAGAGACAGGGTCTCACTGAGTTGCTTAGGGCCTCGCTAAGTTGCTGAGGCTGGCTTTGAACTCTCGATCCTCCTGCTTCAGCCTCCCAAATCGCTGGGATTACAGGCGTGCGCCCCTGCGCCCGGCCTGATTTTTAATCTAAATGTTGTACATCTTATAAAGTTTTTGTTAACAGTTTTGTTGAAATATATTTTACCTAGCATAAGGTTGACCCACTTAAACTGTACAACTCAATGACTTTTAGTATATTCATAGATATGTACAACTATCACCATAGTTAATTCTCTAACATTTCATTAACCCCTCAAATAAACATTAACCTTAGGCATTGCCTGCACTCACTCCCCGAATCCCCCTTTTCCTCAGTCCTGGGCAACCACCAGCCTTCCTCTGTCTGCTTATTTCTGGACATTTCTTATAATATGTGGTCCTTTGTGGCTAGCTTCTTTCATGAGCACGATGTTTTCAAGGATCATCTGTGTTAGCACAGATGTATCAGCACATCATTTTTTCTAACCGCCAAATATATTTTCAGCCTATAGATATACCACATTTTATTTATTCATTCATCACTTGAACATTTTTTTCACTCTTTTTCTATCATGAACCTCCTGTGAACATTTGTGGAAAAGTTTTTGCATGGATATGTTTTCTTTAGTTGTACACCGAGAAGTAGAATTGCTGGATCAAATCGTGAAGTTCAAAACATACAGAACTGTACCAGGTGCATTGGTGCACACCCATAATTCCTTGTACTTGAGAAACGGAGGCAGGAGGATTATGACTTGGAGATTAGCCCGGGAAATACAGGGAGAACTTGTATCAAGACAAACAAAACAAAACAAAAACAAAAAAAACCCAAACCCAGAATTGTATAAGGAAACATTCATCCATAATATTCCCAACACCTCCTGCCACCAAATGACCCAAGTAATTTAGTACTCGGATCATGTTCTTTTTTCAAAGCATACACATCATCCATCTCTTTTCTTCTCTGTTTTACTATTCTTTCTTTTCCTTCCTTTGAAAATATTCTTTTCTCTCTTTTTCCCCTCCTCTCCACTTCCCTCCTCTCTTCCTGCTCCTTCTCTCCTCCTTCCTATCTCTCTTTTCTTCAATAAGAAACAGGTGGGCGGAGTTGTGGCTCCCAGCTTGCCTGGCTCCTGTGAGGCACTGGGTTTGGTCCTCAGCGCCACAACACATACAAATAAGTAAAATAAAGGTATTGTGTCCATCTACACCTAAAAATTAAAAAAAAAAAAAAAAAAGAAAGAAAGAAACAGGAAGAGATCCTACAGAGAAAAGACCACAGCTCAGGAGCACCAGCTCCTCTGCAGACCATCCATTGTTGTAGTGTAGTTTCTGTCTGCTGAGAGCTGAAGCGGGTGGAACACACAGAAGAGAGTAAAAGAGACAATGTGGACACTGCCTTCCCTTACCACCCCGCCCTGCACCTCTGTAGGTATTGACCACCATACCAGGCAAAATCATTACATGAAGCAGAAGAGATATTCATGGATATCTCTGTACCCCCCTCTCTATCCCTGCCAGGAGCGGGTTAGGATGAGGAGTGAGGCTTGCAAAGGAAACTTACCAAGAGAACTGTTGCACGTTTATATATCACAGTCAATCGGGTCTTTTACATTTATTCCATAGTAATCTGTCTTACTAATCCTAATGGTTTTTAGTCAACTCTCTGGAACTTTCTAATAATACCTTTAGGCAAACAACATCCATTTTTCCTTTCCTATATTCTACCTCAGTTACTTTGCTTGTGCTAGAACGATTCTCAATTTCATCAGATTTATAACATTTATGGAACAGCACCTCTACTAATCTGGAATGAAATTCTTAGGTAATATAAACCACCTAATTTCATGATTTTCAAATCAATCATCAGTATTATATCATAATGTAACATGAACTTGAGGACTTAAGGAAAATGTTCAATGATAAGCTAGTATTACTTCAATGTGTAAGTGCTTGATATACAAATATACTAATAGCTGTAATGAAGCTGCCCAATACTTCTGTCTATGTATAGTGCCATTGAGACTGTAACAATATAAATTTAGATTGATGCAAGAGGGATGTATAGCTGGGTGCGGTGACACTTAGTGTGACCCTTAGCAACTTAGTGAGACACTGTCTGTCTCAAAACAAAACAAAACAAGAGTGCTGGGGATGTGGCTCAGTGGTAAGGCACCCTGGGTTCAATCCCTAGTACAAAAAAAAAAAAAAAATGATGTATACAGAGGACTCAAATATCTAATATGGTTATGTTAAAGGTAACAAGGCTTTTTTCAACTAGTCAACAACTCAATAAAGTTTGGAAAAACAGAGTAATATCTTCTCAAATTATGTCACATTATTCTTATGAAAATTTCAGTGTAGTCAGGCTTTGTGGCACATGCCTGTAATCCCAGCAGTTTGGGAGGCAGAGGCAGGTGGATGGTGAGTTCAAAGCCAGCCTCAGCAATTTAGCAAGGCACTGAACAACTCAGTGAGACCTTGTCTCTAGATAAAATATTTTAAAAGGGCTGCATATGTGACTCAGTAGTTAAGCTCCCCTAGGTTCAATCCCCAATACCCCCCAAAAAATCATATATTAATAAAATATTATTAAAACCTTGCAAAACATGCCTTATGTTTGCATGTAAAACAGCAGGACATTAGAAGTTATATGGAATGTGAATAGTTTATCGACTTGTAGAAATGTTCCTTGGGCTGCAAATGGCTAGCTTCTTTGACTCCTATTTGGATGAGTGCCTTTACCAGATTCCTAAGCATTATGATAAGCAAATACACTTGTGCATTCTTCCAATACATTTGTTCACATGTGTGCATCTCTAGGATGTACATGTGTATTCCTGAGACCCAGTGGTGACTCCAGAATGAGCCTCCACTACAAACAATGTGAAGTAATACATGTTACCAGGCACCTGTTATTGAAATGCTTAGTTTACCACATTTGATGTTCTCTCTTGGTTACTGATGAATAATTTTGATTGGGTTAAGGAAGTTTTCTATTATTAGTTTCTATTCATTTTTTGTTTTGTTTTCAGAAAGTGAACCTAATTTTTATGAATACCTGCTAAATGCTGATTGAGATGGTATTGAGGTTATACTCTTTCACTAATAGGATTATTTATACAATAGATTTTCTAGTATCACACAGTTGAATGTAAATTACAATAAGTTAAAATAGCTGGAAAATAGCTCCATTTATGTTTCACATTTTTATTTAATATTCTTCATATATATTCTATTTTAATATACTTTCTGAGGAATAATTAGTATACAGTGGAATTCATTCATTTAAAGTGTACACTTCAATAATTTTTGACAAATTTACATGCCACGTAATCACCACCATAGTCAAGATGTAGAACACATCCATCAGAACCATTTATATGTCAATACCCCTGTCCCCTTATCCCCGGGAACTAGGAATCTGCTTTTGGTAACTATAGACAAAATTGATTTTCTTAGTTTCTTATAAATGGAATCATATAGTATGTACTCTTGCGTCTTGTGAAATTCATCAGTGCTGTTGTGCATCGACAGTTCATTCCTGCTGGCCTGGGGAGATAGCTTAGTGGTAGAGTGCTTCACATGAGCAGGGGCCTGGGTTCTATCCTCAGCACTGCCAAGAAAAAAAAAAATCACCACTAATTAGTATTCCATTATAAGAATATATTATAATTTGTAACCTGATGGACATTTGGTTTGTTTTCGGCTTGAATAAAGCTACTATGAGTATTTGTATAAAAATCATTTCATGAATGATGGCTTTTCACTTACCTAGGAGTGGAATGACTGGCTCCTGTAGTGTATACTAGTTAACTCTGTGCACAACCTCCCAACTGTCTTTCAAAACAACTGTACCATTTTACATTCCCTCTGTGATTCCTAATTGCCATTTTCAAGAAAGTCAACACCCCCAAGATAGAGCCTGGTCTCCTTCTCCCAGTCTTTGCTTTTCTTTGGACGGTTAAGTTAGAGGAAGGAGGGAGAGAAGATGTGGGCTCACAAGTTGAGCATGTGCAGTGAGTCAGCAGCCCCCCTTTGGGGTCATATCCTGGGCAGGTGGCTTCTGTCCCTTTCAGACCTGGGGGCAATGGCTCCAAATTCTCACCTTGAGATATGATTCAGCAAGTGCTGAACAAAGAAAAACACTTAAAGAAGGAAAGAGGAAATGGGTAGGAAGGACCCATTGTCACATGTGTGGATGACCCCTGGTGCTTGTCTATTATAGGATGGGAATTCTCAGCCACAGTTTTCAATATTGGTTAGAGAAAGGTGCCCTAAGGCTTGGTTCCTTCCCTTCCCCCAGCTCTTCACCACACATCCCGACCAAAGAGGAACCAGAAGTTCTGCTGTCAAAAGGGGAAGACAAGTGGTGGTGTCTCTCCCCGGCCAGTAAAAGCTCATATAAAATTACGTTTAAAGCAGCGTAACTCCACGCAGCCAGCCTCACTGACTCTCCAGGGGTCTGGGGCTTCCAGCTGGTGGGCAAGTGGGCCCAGAGGAGGTCAGGACAGGTGGGTGCATTACTTCATTACAGTCCTCATGGGGCATTTGTGGGCAGCTTGGGCTCTGTCCTACAAAGTCATCCCCTAGCATTCTTGTGGTGGACTCCAGGATGTGCTGCCTGACCCTCTTCCAAAGGACTTGTTGCCTCAACTGCAGAAAATCTTCTGTTGTCATCCCCTTGAGGACACACAGGAAATGAGCACATTTCCACCAGAATAAGGAAAAAGAAAAAGGAGAAAAATATAAAAGGAGCCAATGACTCTGGAGTATGCTGTCTTTTGTGTTCAAAGGTTTGAGAGGCATGGGGGATACGCCTGTACTGATGGGTCTCGTTGAGAAATGCACTGAAAGGACAGGGTGTGGAAACAACCAGAATATCCAGCACCAGGGGCCTGGTGAAATGATAGCATGGCCATGTTACTAGGACATAGGTGGTCACTAAATACCATGTGGAAGGCATTCCAGGCTCGTGAAGCACTGAAAGCAAGCAGTTAGTAGGTTTAATGTCATCCTATTCTCCTGGTGTAGAATGGAGGTGGGAATGAGGGTGTCTACCCCAAAGGGTGTCACAGGAGTGAACTGATTAATGAATGCCAAGTGCATAGCAGAATCCGGAACAGCAGACGCTCCACCTCACCAGCACCGCCGTCATCATCTTTGCCTCTTTTAGGTACTCAGGTCCCCCATTCTGACCTCTGGGGGTGATTCAAAATTGTTCAGATTTTACAAAAATGCGTAATTATAGGGCACCCACAGTGTGTGTGAAGCACCAATGCACGGTGACACCTATTCTTTTCCTGTGGCACAACCTGTGATGTGTACATCGAGTGGGATAACTGAAGGCTATCAAGGGTGTCATGTCTGTTTGGATGGGGTTGTGCAGCCAGACAGATTTGCCAAAATCTTTAAAACAAAAGGAAGACAACCTCCTGTTCCTAGAGGTTTTTACCTGCTGGAATTGTGGGTGTGGGACTGAGGATCTGTGTTTGTACAAACTTGGAGAAATCCTGGAAGCACTGTATTGTCACGATGCTGCTGCTGACTCATGAGATTGCAGCTTATTTTATTTATTTTATGGCAGCCTTTTGATTTGGCTATATTTTAATTTTCTGCAAGAAATATTTGTTATTTTAAATTATGCCTCAGTTTCTTAAATTTTCATCTACTCAGATAATGTAACAAGACTTTAACACAAATAGGATATTACATTGCTCAGCGGACATCAAAAAGGTTAGATCCCTGGGTTCACGATTCTCCTTTGTGCTTTTAAGGAAGTATTTTTCTGGGGAAGCAGGGACATGGAATGGGTTTTCAAGTACTTTTCTTTTCTTTTTAAGCCTATCCCAGCCAACACATCAATATCCAGGAGGATCCAGTCCTCCTAGAACCTTCATCCCTTGGCGGGAACTTGCCTTACCTACTCTCTCTTGCTTAGGATGTTTTGATCTTATATTAAACAGTAAAAAAGAACAGCTGGTCACAGTGGTGCAGGCCTGTAATCCCAGTGGCTCAGGAGGCTGAGGCAGGAGGATTGCAAGTTTAAAACCAGCCTCTGCAATGGTGAGGCGCTAGGCAACCCAATGAGACCCTGTCTATAAATAAAATGCAAAATAGGGCTGGGGATGTGGCTAAGTGGTTGAGGGCCCCTGAGTTCAATCCCCAGCACCCCCCTGCCCACCAAAAGTAAAATAGCAAGAACAAAAACAACAGACTGGAAAATAGTGACTTGTATGGGAGGTGGAAATGAGAAGGATCCGTGTAGCCAGGGAATGAAGGAAAAGGGTAGCACTGAGGCAGAGGTCCTTCCCATGCCGCAGGGAGTGGTCGTGGGAGAAGAGGAGCCAGGGAAAGGCCAAAGGTGAAGAAGCAGAGAGGAGTAAACTGCTGTGAGAACCAGGAAGCAGACAACATTGGGCAAAGCTGTGGTCAGATGTGGCAAGGAGAAGCAGCTGAGAAGGAACTGTCACTGAGCAAAGACTGCAGTGCCCCTGCTGAGGTGCAGAAGGCTCTTGCCTGCTTAGCCGCTCAGGCATTTGAACAATTCAAGGAGGGCCATTAGAAAGGATTCATAAACACCTCTCTATCGTATGTATGTAGTTATTATGTGTTTTGCAGCATCGACCTTGATGGGCATGGATTGGCTGATTGCGAGGGACTCTCCCCCAAGAGAAGACTTGGGGGGGGGTGCCCCCAAGTCAGTGGAAGTCACAGAAGGGAGTGGGATGGACTTGCAGAAAATCTAAATAAAAAAGGAGTTTTTTTGTTTGTTTGTTTGTTTTTTGGTACCAGGGATTGAACCCAGGGGTTCTTAACCACTGAGCCACATCCCCAGCCCTTTTCCTTTACTATTATTATGAAGTTATTATTAATTATTATTATTAGGTAGTGAGGATTGAACTTGGGGGTCACTTGACCACTGAGCCACATCCCCAGCCCTATTTTATTTATTTTATTTTATTTAGAGATAGGGTCTCACTGAGTTGCTTAGCGCCTTGCCATTGCCGAGGCTGACTTTGAACTTGTTATCCTCCTGCCTGCCCTGAGTTGCTGGGATTACCAGCCTGCACCACTGCGCCCGGGCACAAAAGGAGTTTTTGATTAGGTAAGTCAAGTGTATATTCAAGGACACTGAGAGGTACCAAATGCCAGGTGAAGAGGGTATCATGTGCCCACGGGAGTTACAGCCCAACCTGCTTGCCTGGAGCCCTGCTGTCAGGACTGGAGTCCAGTAGCTATGGGAGGAGAGGCAGAGGAGTGAGAGCCCAAGAGGAAGAAAATCCTCCAGAGAATTCTCCAGGAGACCACAGTTCCCTCACAGCTCAGAGGAGTCCCACACCCCATCCACTCCCTCAGCTGCCCAGGAGAGAAAGCTAGGATTTCTTACCCAAATAATGAGCAAAGGATGATCCATATGAGAATCCAGGCCCACCTAAATGGCCAGTCCCTGGAAGCCTTGGACCTCCAGAGGGGAAAGACTGAATAAAGGTCAGAGCAGCCCCAATGTAAGTGTGTATGTGTGTGGGGGGAGGGAGAGAGGGGTGTGTGACGTGTGACAGGGGAGTGACTCTTACACCAGGCCATGCAGAGCCCTGAACCGAGGTGCTCTACAGCTAATACAGAAGTCTTTTCTGCATGCAGGTAGAATGACCTCCATTTTGTCACTTCTGAGGATAAAAGTAAGATTTTTTTTATGAGAAATGTTAGAGGAAAGTTATCAATTATCTCTGCTTTACATTTACATTTTCTTCTAGTCTCTTTTTCTGTGACAATATTGATCAATAATTTATGTTTATTATTATTATAATAAAGATTTCTTGTATGCTTACCAGAGCCAGAAACTATTCTAAACTCTTTATAGATACTGACCTATGCAATTTTCAGAATTCTTTGGTCTTCATCACTACTTGTTTATCCTAGAATCTGAGTATAAGAAGCTATCTCATTAGTAGTAAATATCCATTTAAATGTTTTTATTTGATATATCCATAAACTATATATTTACTTAATGTATCAATATTCCAGAGTATTAAAAAAATGCTGCCTCGGAGCTCTATCCTGCAATTGAAAGTAAACAAGCATTCCTTTCATTCTCTCAAGTTCTACCTCTTCTATCTCTCTGTTCAGCCATCTATTCATTTGGTTAGCCAAGATTTTCCGAGCATCTTATGTGCCAGGCCTGGGCCAGGTAGTGGGGAATCCAACATATGTCACAGAGCCTGGGCCCCCAGGACCTCTGTGTCATAGAGACAGGCAACAGAATTCACCAGCGAGTGGACAAGGGGAATGCAGAGGAAGGTGGGAGAGAGGAGCTGGGTGAGCTGCCAAGACAGAAGACCTCTGATCTGAGTCCTGGGGAAAGGACAGAGGGCCAGCCCAGCATAGGGAGCAGTGTGTCCAGGGGCACATTCAAGGGGACTATAAATACATCTCAAGTAGACGGTGGTTTTGGTGGTGGGAGGGGACTGGAGAGAGGATGATGGGAAAGGGAAAGGGAATAGCACTGAGGAGCTAAGGATTCAAATGGATCATGGGAATTCATTGAGGGATTTTCAATAGGCAGATGAAAGGCAGGTTTATGTATTGGAAAGATCATTGTGGTGGAGCAAAGATCAGAGGGACCAAGACTTGAAGCAGGAAGGCTGATTAGGATCCAGAGAAAGGGATGGGTACAAGGGAATGCCATCCCTTTGTTCAGATGCAGCAAGAATGTCATTTCCACTGGGCATTGTCTTAGTCCATTCCTGCTGCTATAACAAAATGCCACAGACTGGAAAATTTATAAAAGATGGAAATGAATTTTCTCGCAGTTCTGGAGGCTGGAAAGTCCCAAGATCAAAGTGCTGGCAGACTCAGTGTTTGTGAGGGCTGCTTTCTACTTTCAGGACGGTGCCTTGAATGCTGTGTCCTCATGTGCAGAAGGCAGGAGGGCAAAAAAAGACTGAACATTGGGTGAAGCATCTTTTATAAAGGCCTAATCCCATTCACTAGGGTTCCACCCTCATGACTTCCCCAGATCTCCACCTCTTACTTTGTACACATTGGTGATTATGTTTCAACACCTGAATTTTGAAGGGGATACAAATATTTAACCATAGTAGACATGGAGGCTGGATCTAGGTGCTGAAGGAGGGGAAGGAAGAGAAGATGATCCAGGCTTTTGACTTGGTCAATGGGTGGACAGTAGGTGGGTGGCAGTACTCTACCAGTAGATGGGGACCACTGGAACTAGTTTGTAGATTTTAGTTTTATAAATGTTAGGTTTTTAAATATCTAGACATAGTTGGAGGTATGTCGCTGAAATTTATGAGAGAAAATCAATTGGGATGATGGAATTTGGAGTCAGCAGCATCTGGATGGTAGTTACACATGGAAGAGAGGACAGTGGACAGAGTGAGTGAAACAGACCTGAGATGAAACTCTGGGAAGCACCAAAGTATTGGAGTAGGCAGCAGAAGACGGTCCATGGAGACGGAATGAGCCCAGAGAGATTGGAGAGAAACCAGGAGAGATGATAGCCCAGAAGTCAGAGGGAGAGAGACACACACCAAATTAACAGATCAACAGAGAATACCACTGAGCTGTGAAGAGGAAGAGAAGGATGGAGGGAGACTTGAAAATGTTTAAATAATGGAGGGATAAAGTGTCTGGGGGAGTTGTTGAAGAGAGAGGAGTCACACACCCCCCGAATGTCCTGTTTGGTGATTTTGATGATGGCTTATTAATCTCTTACTATATGTTGTCCACCCCTACCTTTTTTTGTGGTACCAGGGATTGAACTCAGGAGCACTTAACCACAGAGCCACATCCCCGGATCAGGAGAGAGAGGGGAGAGACAGAGAGAGAGACAGTCTCCATTCTCCAGATACAAAATATATACCCCAAAGCCATGCTCTACCTCTCATCTCCTCCAGCCACACCCTGCCACTTCCATTACCACTCAGTTAATCCCTATCAGGGATGAATTCACTGATTAGGTTAAGGCTATAGCCCAGTCATTTCTCCTCCAAACCTTCTAACATTGTCTCACATGTGGGCTTTTGGGGGATACCACATCTGAACCATAACAGAGCTCTCCTCACCCTGGACAAACTATATACTTGAAAGGCATGCCCCACAGTGACCCACCTCCTCCAGCCACAGCCTTCCTGCTTACAGTTACTACCCATTTGATCCCTATCAGTGGATCAATGCATTGATTAGGTTAAGGTTCTCATAAGCCAATCATTTCACCTCTAAACTTTCTTGCATTTTTTTTACACATGAACTTTTAGGGGAACCCTCATATCTAAACCATAACAAACCATACTATGGTTTTGGGTGTTTTACAAAGCTTTTTATTATGGAAATTTCTACATAAGCACAAAAAAGCACAATGAAATCTCATATATTTTCATCATCCAGTTTCATAAATATCAACATTTTGCCAATCTTGTTTAATCTACAAAGGAAACAAAAAATGAATTGGGCAAAGAGATGGGCTAATTCATTTAAAAAAGAAATGTCTAGGTCATAAAACACATCTCAATAAACTTAAATAATAGAAGTCATACAAAGTATTCTCAGACCACAATGGAGTAAACTAGAAATCATTAACTGATAGACAGTTGGAAAATTCCAACATGGATATTAAACAATATGCTTCTAAATAGAACATATATTGAAAAAGAAGCCTCAAAGGAAATCTAAAAATGTTTTAATTAAATGGAAATGAAAATACAACAACAAAATTTGTGGGATACAGCATCAACAATGTTTAGAGGAAAAATTATAGCATTGTATGCATACATTAGAAAAGAATGAATAGTCTAGGTTTCCACTTTAGGAAAGCATAGAAAGATGTATAATCTGAAAGCAATCAGAAGAAGAAATAATAAAAATTAGAGCAGAAATCATTGAAATTTAAAACAATAGAGAATCAATGAAACCAGAAGTTGGTTCTTTGAAAAAATTAACACAATTGACAGACTTCTGCTAGACTAAGAAAGAAAAAGAAATATACAACATATATTACTAATATCAGAAATGAAAGGAACAATCAGGACTGATCTCATTGACATTAAAGGGATAATAAAGGGATATTATGCACAAACTCCAGGCCCACATATTAGATAATTAGGATGAAATAGATACTTCTTTGAAAGATACAAACTATTAAAACTAACACTTGGAGATATAGAAAACCTGAATGGGCGTATGTCCACTGAAGACATTGAATCAAGCATTAATAACCTTCCAAAAATAGAAAGCATCAGCTCAGCTGGGTTCACTGGTGAATTTTACTGCACATTTAACAAAGAAATCATATAAATCCTCTAAAATCTCTTCCAGAAAAGAGAAGTAGGATGAAGACTTCATAACTCTTTCTGTGAAGTCAGCATTACCCTAATATGAAAATCAGACAGAGGAAGGAAATTAAGATCAATACCTCTCATGAGCACAGATGCAAGCATCCTCAATGTAGCAAACTGATCCAACAAAGCAAAAGAATTATATACTATGGTGAAGTGGTATTCCAGGTATGCATAGCTAGTTCAACATTCAAAAATCAAATGTCTTTATATTATGTAGACTGAAATGAGAGGGGGAGGGAGGGCATGAAAAAATGGCAGAATGAGACAGACATCACTACCCTATGTACATGTGTGATTAATAAGAATTATATGAATATACATCATGCACAACCATAGAAATGAAAATTTATACCCCATATGTGTACAATGAATCAAAATGAAGACTGTAAAAATAAAAAAAAATTAAAAAAAATCACATGTCATCCATCACATATCAGGCCAAAGAAGAAAACCCATATGATCAGATCAAAAGATGCAGAAAAGCATTTGACAAAATCCAACATTTAGCTGGGCGTGGTGGCGCACGCCTGTAATCCAAGCGACTTGGGAGCCTGAGGCAGGAGGATTGAGAGTTCAAAGCCAGCCTCAGCAACTTAGCAAGGCCCTTAGCAACTCAGTGAGACCCTGTCTCTAAATAAAATACAAAGTAGGGCTGGGGATGTGACTCAGTGACCGAGTGTCCCTGAGTTCAATCCCTGGTTCCAAAAAAAAAAAAAATCCAACATTTACTCATTATAACATTATCTGCAGACTTAGAGGAAGCATTTTCAACTTGATAAAAAAAAAAAAAAAAACCCAAACAAACCCCTCCAGGTGATGTCATGCATAACTGTGATAAACTGGATGCTTCTCCTATGAGACCAGTTCTCCTTTCACTCTCTTGTTCAACATTGTACCGGAAGTCCTAGCAATTCAAAAAGAGAAGGAAATAAAAGGTGTACAGACTGGTAAGGAAGAAATAAAACTGTCTTTGTTTATAGATGACATGATTGTGTAGAAAATCCCAAAAACCTGACAACAACAAAACCCTCCTGGAATTAACGAGCTATTACAGCACGATTGAAAGGTACAAGCTTAATGTGAAGAAAAAAGAAAAAAGAGAGAGAGAGAAGGGGGTGTAATCTAATCCAATATATACTTAGGTGTAAATATAACAAGATCTCTATGAGGAAAACTGCAAAGCCCTGAGAAAAGAAATCAAAGATCTAAATAAATTCATACATTCCATGTTTATGGATCGGAAGACCCAAAACTAAGATATCAATCCTTCCCAACTTGATCTTTAGGTTCAATTCAAAACAATCCCAATCAAAATTGCAGCTGATCCTAAAATTTATACAGAGGGAAAAGACCAGAAGAGCCAGTTCAATAGGGAAGTCAGAAGTCAGTTGGAAAAACTGATACTAGTGAACTTCAAACTTACTCTAAAGCTGCAATAATCAAGACAGTGTAGTATCGACAAACAAATAGACAAACAGATCAATGGGACAAAACAGAGTCCAGACACAGACCCACATTAACACAGTTAGCTGACCTTTGACAAGGGAGAAAAGGTCATTCAAAGAAAAGGCTAGTTTCTTGTTAAAGAGTGGGGATGGAAAGCTGAATGGTCAATAGCAAAAGCACATAAAAAACAAACAAAAAACCCAAATAACTATGAAAGCACACAAATAACTTTTTCCAAAATTTAACTTAAAATGGGTCAGAGATCTAAATACAAAATACAAAACTACAAACATTTTAGAAGATAACAGGAGAAAATCTAGGCTACCTTGGGTTTGATTGTAACTTTTTACAATATGACATTAAAAGCATAAGTTGTTTTAATTAAAGAAAACACTGATAAGTTGGTAACTTTGGTTTTATTAACACTAAAACTTGTGTTCTGCAAAAGACACTGTTCAGGGAATGAAAAGACAAGCTATGGTTCAGGAGAAAATATTTGCAAAATATTGCAAAACACATTTTGGACATGTGTCCAAAATATGCAAGGAATTTTAAAAACTTAACAGTAAGAAAATAACCTGATTAGCTAGATATGGTGATGCATGCCTATAATCACAGCTACTCAGGAGGCTGAGGCAGGAGGATAATGTATTCAAGGCCAGCCTCAGCAACTTAGTGAAACCCTGTCTCCAAATAAAAAATAGAAAGCACTGGGAATGTAACTCAGTGGTAGAGTACCCCTGGGTTCAATCGCAGTACTGCAAAAATGAAAGAAGGGGGGAAAAAGAAAAAAAAAAACCAAACTGATTAAAAATGGATATGAAGTGGTACTTGGAATCCCAGGTACTTGGGAGGCTGAGGCAGGAGGATTTCAAATTCAAGACCATCCTCAGCAACTTAGTGAGACCCTGTATCAAAATCAAAAATAAAAATAAAAAGGGCTTGGGGTGTAGCTCAGTGGCAAAGCACTCCCTCTGGGTTCAATCTCTAGTACCATACACATACAAGGGTGTGCTTTGGTAGGTGAACAGATTAACCAATTGCAGCATTTCCATACAGCAGAATGTTGGGAGCCATTGAGAAGGACAAGAAATGAGCACTGAAGCCATGGAAAGACTTGAAAGCACCGAAGATGTGCATTGCTGAGAGAAGTCAGACTGAAAAGATTACAATACTGTATTGGGAACAGGAAAATTGTAGAGATAATAAAGAGATGGATGATTGCCAGGAGTGCAGGGTGCTGGGGGAGTGATAAGCATAGTAGAGTGAAGGGTGAGTATGCTGATGTGACTGATAAATGCTGTGATGGGAGACAAGTGACATTGTGCAGATGCCAGAACTCTCAGGAGCTCCTGATATGCAGAGAGGAACTGAATGGAAAATATGGACTTTAATTAATGGTATGTCACTAATATTGGTCTATTAATTATAGCAAATGTACTACATACACTAATGCAAAGTGTTACTAACTGGAGAAACTGTGTGCATGCGTGTGTGTGGTGGGGGAGGGAGGATATGGAAATTCTCTGTACTATTTACTCAATTTTTCCATAAATCTGAAAGTGTTTTAAAAATCTCTTAACTAAAACTCATATAGCTGAGGGCGTTACTCAGTGGCAGAGCATTTGCCTACCATGGACAAAGCCCTGGGTTTGATCCCCAGCACTGCAAACACACACACATCACACACACACACACACACACACACACAATGCCTGAGAATAAACCAATTAACAACATCATCAACAACAACAAAAAGAAGCGGGTCAGGGAGGGCTCGTCTTTCTAGATGTGGCTGAGACTGACTACTCAATATTTAGCAGCTGAAGGGGGGACTTTTCTTCCCTGCTCCTTTTCAGATAGGAGTATAAATAAACCTGTTTCTGTGGAATTTCCAGAAGAGTTTTCAAAAAGGAGGTCATGTGTCCTTTAATCCCTTCCCTACTCCGCTTGCTTCCTATCTGGAATAAAGGATATATGACTGGAGCTTCAGCAACCTCTGCAGAGCATGAGGAACATGCTATCATGAGGGTGAAGGCAACTGATAAGGATGACTGAGCCCATGCTACAGGAAGCCTGTGTTGCAGTACTGGGGATTGAACGTAGAGGCGCTCTACCACCGAGCTACAACCTCATTGCCTCCATGTCAATCCTGAGATTGCTATCTTACACTTTTTTACATGAAAGAAATGAACTTCGTTATTTTTAAAACTTCTGTTATTTGCATCCACATTACTAACCATTAAATAATATACCAGGTAACAAAACTTACTGTTATGCTAGTAAAAACCATATGGATAGCACAGGAATAAGCAATACAAGCATAACCTAATAAAGAGTCCAAAACCAAATTCAAATGTAAATCTAATGTAAATAAAAATGCCATTTCATTTGGAGGGGGAAAGACGGTTTACTTAATATATGATGCTAACAGAATTGATGATCCATCTGGAGGAAAACACAGTCACACTTCTAGCCGGCTTCACATGCAAAAATAAACTCCAGACAGATTTAAAGTCTAAATGTGAAATATAAAAATATTAGATGAATTCAAGAATTATTTATAAAATTGGAAAGAAGACCCTGAAGCAAAAAATAAAACCCAGAAACCCTAAGCACCATCATCTCAAAAAAAAAAAAAAAAAGGCATACATCGTCTCTTAAAAAGGAACATATTTTTTGTGTAGTGAAAGTAACTATAAACAAAATTGAAGGACAAATGATGGATTGAATACTTAAGATAGATATGACAAAGGGTGAAAGTTGCTAATGTACCAAGGTTCCTATAAGGTTCCTATAAACCAATAATAATAATAATAATAAAGACAATCCAATTAAAATTTGGCAAAGTATATCAACAGACACTTCCAGAAAAAAATGCAAATTATAGGCAATACGAAAATATTCTGTCTCACTGATATTCAAAGAAATGCCAATTAGCACAATCATGAGTATAGCACTTTTGGTCCATCAGATTGGCAAAAATAAAATATGTTGGTGAGATTATTGATATGGGATATAATGTGAATTTCTACAGCCTCTCTGGAAAGCATTATGATACTATGTACTTTTAAATGCATATATCCTTTGATCCAGCAATACTATTTTTTTTTTTTCAATCTATTTTACAGAAAGAATAATACCAGTAAAATAAAGAAATTCCTTCAAGGAAATTTTTTTTGTAACATAGCTTTGTAAGGAACAAAAAGATGCCCTTAACCTGAAGAAAAATAACTTTCATCAGTAGAGAATTGGTATGTTATGGCATATTATACTATGGAGTATTCAGAAACATTTAAAAGAATGAGATTTATGTGTACTGGCCTAGAAGCTTTGGATTAATGGACTTTTTGTTGTTATTCTTAAGTGTCCACTTGAGGACTGTAATAAGAGAAGTAGGAAGAAATTTGCATTTCATCTCTATGCAAAAAGTCACTTATGGAACTTGAGTTAAATGGCACCATATTTCTGACTTACCCCTGTGATGCTTCAGCATTCCTGAATGGCACCTGAGATGCTGGCCACTGGGCCAGAGGTGCAAGCAGGCGGATGCTTCTGACATCAGTGGAACCATTCCTTGTGGGCCAGTCCTCCCACAGCCAGCTCTATGCACTGTGGACAAAACAAAAACAAACAGTACCTGAAGGCACTGGAGAGCCACTAACAGCACTTGGACACTGAAGGAGTCGGCACTTAGAAGGAAAGAACTCTGAGTTTCTCAGTTTTATAGTTTTTTTGCCAGAAAACAGGCCCAGTCTGTGCTGGGTGGGCAGCTGGAATTCAGATAGGTCATATACAGCCTTCTTGTGCTGAAGAATCAACAGATGCAGCAGCTGGAAAGGAGGGAGATTATCTAAGAGAGAGAGAGTAAGAAAGGAGGGCTCCAAACTCTGCACAAATTCTGTCCAAACCCCCAGCCACACCTGAACCAGACTCTGCAGGGAAGTTTGCAAGTCTCCCATTAAAGTTGGGAAGAACTAGAGAGAAAGTTCTGCTGCCCCCCACCACAGTGGAGAATGTGCAGTTTGCAGTTTGAGTCCAGACAAAATAACTCTCTGCTTAAAGAAAACTTTTTAGAGGCTTAACAGAATCTAGCATCTCTGCAAGTAACATTTATGCTGTCCAGGATACAATCCAATGTTACCAAGTCATCTTGGTCCAATTAACATTATACCCCAACCTGCAGAATACATATCCTTTTCAAATGCACACCACCTAAATAGATTATAATATTAAAGGCCATAAAACAAATATCAATAAATTTAAAAAACTGAAATTATACAGCCTGCTTTCTGACATAACTGAAATTAAATTAGAAATCAATAGCAATAATATGTTTTTTAAAAATCAAAATAGTGGCTGGACGTGGTGGTGCACTCACGCCTGGAATCCCAGCAGCCCAGGAGGCTGAGGCAGGAAGATGACAAGTTCAAAGCCAGCCTAAGCAGAAGTGAGATGCTAAGCAACTCAGTGAGACCCTGTCTCTAAATAAAACATAAAATAGGGCTGGGGATGTGTCTCAGTGGTTGAGAGCCCCTGGGTTCAATCCCCACTAACCCCC